>JAUZSV010378166.1:0-11254 GCA_034780495.1 Parotocinclus cesarpintoi | reverse complement strand
TCTATACTCTTGTATTAATTGCTGTTAGAACAAACTGAAAAAAAATTATTCTGCTGCAAGACCTAAATGAAACATACAGAGGAACCTTGGAATTTATACGTCATTGGTTCTGGAAGGCCGTTCATATTTGGATTTGTTCAAAGTCAAAATCCAATTTATTTCAGAAAGACACTGAGGCTGGGTCATATGGTTTTACCAATGTTAAAGGTCAGAATTTTTGGATTGATTTTGTATGCAATGGTCGAATATAGAAGCGTTTGAATTCCGAGGTTCCACTATAGTCTAATTTCATATCACAGTTAGTCAGTTTGTAAACTCTACAATTAAGACTACACATTGGTGGAGTGGTCAGCATGTCATGTCAAAGCTCTGTCTGTGTGGAGTTTACATGTTTTCCTTGTGAGGATGGGGGTTTCCTCCAGGTACTCCATCTTTCTCCCAAATTCCAAAGACCTGTGTTGGGTCCTGTGGTGTCTCTAAGGTGTCCCATTGTGTGTGTGTGTGTGTGTGTCCAATCCCTGGGGTAACAAATAATCTCCAAAACCATTAGGGATAAAGTTCTGATATTTGTGTGCAGTGGCATGTTTCCCCCGTAACATAAGGCATTCTCGCACTGGAGGAATCAGAAAATCGTCTCAGAATGTCCTTGTGTGTTGGCAGAAACATTGAAGTTCTTAGACTGCAGTTATAGTGCCTATTTCAAATCTGGGTCTTTTCTCAGCAAATAGGAACGGCGAGTAATGCAAGTATGTGGTGATCGGTATAGACGTAAGAGTCTGGCAGATGGTCCAGACATAGTGATGCAACTCCATAGTGATACATACCAGCAAGCCATATAAATACATACTGGCAGCCATATAAACAAAAGACCTACAAGCTTAAAATAGAAAAATGCACAGAAAAATGGGCCAACATTGAAGTTCAGGCCTTACTGAGCCTACATGTGAAGTGAAATTCACAGCACTTGTGTCACTTCAGTCTAACACATTGATTGCTTCTATCAGTCCAAACGCAAACACGGTCTGGAACATATTTAGTTTTTTTTAAATCCCTAGAACTGTTTGGTGTAAAAGTGGCTACTGTGTTCCAGTAAGTTAGGTGGAACATTTTGGTAGTCTTTTGCAAACTTAAGATGTGTGGCAGTGATTCTAGAGGCTTTTATTAGAGGCTAATAAACTTTCTACACCAACATATTTGTTTACTAATTTTATACAGCCCTATATATACAAAAAAGGATTTTTCTGAACTTGTTTTACTGTTTAGTCAATTTCACTCTCTTGTGTTTTTGATGTAACCTTTGCAGCAGCACCAGAACAAAATTTTCACTATGCAGTTTGGGTTAATAAGGTCTACTAAACATTCAGGTCTTTAGAAATATTTTGTTTAGAGATGCAGATGTTTCTGATTAGTTTTTCTTCTTAAAGAAAATAAATGGCAACATGATCGTTTTTATCCAACTTTTGTTTTAATGGAAACTTCTACCACGGCAGCTATTACTCTAAAAAGAAAGAAAACGCATTAGATAACTAAATGAAAAGTTGGAAAAGTGTTTAAAGCAGGATTTCATTGTGAATCGATCCCTAATGCATTTCTAATTTTGTTGCCTTTCTAGAATTCTTTCAACAACATAATATACTATCACCTTCTTGTTCCTACATACACTTTCCCTTATATCAGTTTCACATACGTTATAGATACACTTACAGTTACAGGTTCTAGTCCATCTGTTTACACATTTTGTTAGTCCCCGTGACTCTGTTGTCTAATTGTCAGGACCAGTACAGGTCAGGCACTGATGAGGTAGTGTGTTAGTGTGTTTTAAACACTGTGTTCTCTATCAGACTAGTATTACTATTATTATTATTATTATTATTATTATTATTATTATTATTATTATTATGTTACACGTGCAGCACCTTTCTCAAACTCAAAGACACTTTACAATCAACATTTGGCTTTTACATCCAATCAACACACACACAGCAAGTAAAAAGTGATAGGAAAATGCATGCACTGCATACTCTTATCCAAAACAACAGGGAAGAGGACACTCGCTCGTACCAGGACCATTTAGAATGACCAATTAACCAAACCACCATGTTTTTGGACTGTAGGAGGAAACAGGATATCCCAGACAAAAAAAAAAACACCCCGACAAGGGGAGAATGTGTAAACTAGGGGTGGGCAATAGGGCAATATTTTATTGTATAGCATAAAATCTTTATCTTTTCGGAGCATATCAAGGATATCTGCTCAGAGTAATTGCATCTTTCATTATCAAGAATGTAATTAGCACATTTGTAAAAAAAATAAAAAAAACACTACAATATATGGGATAACATTTGAACAGTAGTTTTGAACAAACTATCACGATGCATTTTGTCTGGATTAAAATGTCAAACTATGTAGGGAAACAGCTGGACTGCAGTCAGTAATTACAAAACTACAAAGTGTTTCTATATGGTGTGTGGAACTGGACAGCAAGTGTAGACACATAAAACGTGATCAGTGAGAGTATTTTGTTGTTGTGTTTGGCACACTCATCTCTTATTAATTCAAACACCTGACTCTTTAAGAAGTCATACCAGCCCGCACTGTGAATGATTAATGTGCAGCAAAGACATAAACAGCATTTTACATTAATGGTTTAGAAAACATGCAGAGGTCTATTATAAAGACTGGGATACAGAACAGGCCACATTTTATGTGCATTTAATGCAGAGGTGCAGGTAGTTCCAGATGTGACTGCAAGATTAATGGGTCAGACCGATCCAGTCTGATCCTGGAGCTCTGGGGAAAGTGTAAACAGGAGCAGCATGTCTCGACAGCACCATGCGGTCACTTATGTAAAGCCCGAGTGAAATGCAAGTTTGGATCATGGAATCTGTGTAAGCATCATCTCACTTACTAGCTGGAGCTACGAGAAGACGTAAACGTGTAAACACCCTCCGGTCACGTTCACGCACGCGCTAATAGCGCTTATGGTTAAATAAACACTTTCAGAACATGTTTAATCTTGCAATCGTGGTTGAATAAAGGCAAAACGGATAACTATACCTCAATTCCACATTAGTGTACCGATATACAAGGTGACGTCCGTTATGTTCCGTTTCTTCCTCCCGTTCAAAAGAAGTGCGCCTTTTTTGAGGATGGCGTCCCTCCTGAGCTGCCCGCGCTAATATGACAGCAACGTTATTTTCCCGGGACACAGCAAACTAGGACCGAGTTACAAATCAAGACAGCTTTGCTAGATAGTACACTAGATAGGGTGTAAAAACCATTGTTTCACACGCTACATAGTGCTCCTAAGTAGGGAGTAACAAAGGCTGTTTGGTTGTGGAAAAATAAGAGTCGACTCCTTCCTATTCCTGATTCCCTTTCCTGTTGTTTGGAATCACTAGAGTCGACTCAAAGAGTCGATTAATCAAAATTTTGAATCTCTGGTCCATAACAACGAAGTCACATGTCGTATATGAACGAAAGTTAACGGATTATTTGCAATGTTAAGATTTATTGTCTATTCAGGTCATTGACCAGGTCCTCTCGTGTAGTTCTGGACTGATTCCTGTATTTTCCTAGAATTATCCGTCAATATCCTAAATTCATTATTTAAAAATCATACAATGTGATTTTCTGGATTTGGAAATTATGGATTATGCCTCTCACAGTTTAACTGTATGTAGAATAAATTACAGACTTCCTCATTAGATACACTGCTGAGTTTATATTGACATTGTATTTTTTTTTTTTTAATAATACATTTGCATTTTATTGCATAAAATAAATATTTGATAACCTACCAAACAGCAAGAATTCTGGCTCTAATTCTGAAAATTGAAGAAACTCTATATGACTGTCAATCTTCCTCAGCCTGGGGCGCCATGCAGAATCTCACCTCGTGGGATAAGGATGATTCTGAGAAAGACATCACAAGAACACCATCCCAACTGTGAAGCATGGGGATGAAAACATCATACTTTGGGGGCACCTTTCTGCAAAGGGGATAGGACAACTACACCGTAATAAAGGGAGGATTGATGGGGACATGCATAGTGAGATTTTGGCCAACAGCCTTCTTCCCTCAGTAAGAGCACTGAAGATGGGTCGGGGCTGGGTCTGGGTCTTCCAGCATGACAATGACCCAAAACACACAGCCAGGGCAACTAAGAAGTGTTTCCGTAAGAAACATTTCAAGGTCCTGGAGTGGCCTAGCCAGTCTCCAGACCTGAAACCAATAGAACATTTGTGGAAGGAGCTGGAACTCAATGCTGTCCAGCGACCACTCAGAAACCTGAAAGATTTGGAGAAGATCTGTATGGAGGTGTGGGTGATATCCATGCTGCAGGGTGTGCAAACTTGGTCAAGAACTACAGGAAATTTCTGACCTCTGTAATAGCAAACAAAGGTTTCTGGACCAAATATTAAGTTCTGTTTTTCTATTGTATCAAATACTTATTTTATGCAATAAGATGCAAATTAATTATTTAAAAATGATACAATTTGATTTTCTGGATTATTTTTTTAGATTGTGTCTCTCACAGTTGAAGTGTACCGACACTAATAATTACAGACATGAAGGAATGCAAGTATCCATGTGGTATCCTGTGGCACATTTGTCCACATGTTGCAGCTTGGCCTGTAGATTCTGCACACACACAGGTTGCCGAAGCTGAAAAAATTGTGCAGAATGGTGAAATATGTTTTTTTTCTGATCACAAAATGTGGGAGTGTTCTTCTTTATATGAAATGCACTCTGATTTTTTAAATGTACTTTGTTTTCTAGCTGATAGCAATGATCCAAGTAATAAAAGATTTAGCCAGTGGCTTTTTCCATGGAAAGCTAATTCAATTAGTGGACAATGAGTTGGTGAGTATGCAAATTCCTTAGCAGAGAAATTGTCGTTATTTTCAGTCAGTACTGAAAAATATATTTGTGTTATGTACTTGCGTAAGGTTTATAATGTCCTATGGAATGTTTATTGCAGCCCTTGATTGTGGACACACTTCCGTACCCATTTAATCAAGAAATTAAAGCAATAGCTACTGTTGCTGGAGTCCCCTTAGGTAAGGCTGTCCAATTTCAATAGACTATATTTGCTTCCTAAATCACTTATGTTTATAATTAAGAATATTAACAAATAAACAAAATATAAGAATTCGAATTTGACAGTGTTACCTTTTGCTTTTACATATACATGACTGATATAGGAAACACCCCATGAATTAAATACCCGGTTTATTTAAAAACATTCCTGTTATTACAAGTGTTTGTTTACATTTTAGGAGAGATAGTGCTGTTTAATATCTTCTATGAAATTTTCACTGTATGTACATCAGTGGTTGCAGAGGACTTAAACGGTGAGACATTTAGTGGTAGTATTTTATGATCTTACTTGAATTATGTGCCTCTGAAGCTGGCTTGATTTTCATTTCTAAAACATTTCTCGCAGGCAACTTATACCATGCTCGGAATTTGGACTTTGGATTGTTTATGGGGTATCGTTTGTCTGGATTTTCTGAATATTTGTATTCTGATTATATACTGCTCACAAAAATCAGGGGGTATTTTATCCCATAGTGAAATATCCCCTAATTTTTGTGAGCAATGTAGGTAGCTTTTGAATCATGCTGAATATTCTTTTCAATTCCGCTTGTAAGTTGGGATCGAAAAAACCAAACCTGGACCATAACCGAGAAGCTCAAACCACTTGTGGTGAACGTTGATTTCAAGAAAAACAACAAAACGGTCTTCAAGTCGACCAGCTTTGCAGGATATGTTGGAATGCTCACTGGAATTCGACCTGTAAGTGTTAACATGTTCAGCATTGATGGCCATCTTTTTTCTTTGCCACAGTGGTAAAACAATTTTTCTCACTTATAGAGAGAGTTCACTCTAACAATGAATGAGCGTTTCAACATTGATGGTGGATACATATGTAAGATGACACTTTTTCATTGAATTTGCTAGGAAAATGTATTTTATTACATATTTGCGGATCCCTGCAGAATGCAGTTATATTTATGAAATATGAGACATTTCAACACAGTGAAATAAACTTGAAATAAACAAAAGCAACCCTGATTTTGACCACATCCCAAACAGCAAGCACATACACAGATTTAATCCCTGCCCTATCCTTCCTAAATCTGTGAGTACCCATTCTGATGGCCTGTATAATTCTTATTTTGTATGTTTTATATATTGTATTATTCTGGTGGCTAATGCAGCAGTAGGTGCACGTCCAAGCTGCCTGTGATCAAGATTTATATGCAAAGCTGTTTCCAAATCATTCATTTAATGCTGGCAGTTTAGTGGATGAAGTTAGTTTGTCTTCCGAACATTTTATTGCCTTTATGTGCTCCCTACAGTTCAGTTAAGACTTTTACATTTCCATTAAGGCACATGATGCTTAGCAGCTACACAGCTACCCATCCAGTGTAGAGTTTGTATGTTCTCCCCTTATCTTTGTGTTTCCTCCGAGTACCCCAGTTTCCTCTCACACAAAATAAAAGTACATGTTTTTATGATCATATTATTTAACAGATTTACTTAACAGTCCTATCAGATTATGACTACTAATTTCAAATATCGTAAGTATAAGTTTCATAATCACCCAGGAGAATATACTGCTTTTTAACAAGCAAAATTGTTTTCTATTTTATATGTTTATTTATATATTTGTTGTACTTTTATTTACTTTTAAGTGAAATATTGAATTTGGAAGAAACTCTATTCTGAAAAAAAGACTCATGTAATTTTTTTGCACTTGTCTACGTTTTACAAGGTGATTTAAATTGTGAATACTGCCAAAGAGTATACTACTATATTAAATAGTATGTGATATTAGTAGACCCTGGTAGGTTGTCTATTCTATATTTGTTATTGCACAATGTTTTAAATCATAATTGGTCATGCATAACATGGGAACATATTGTTTTTTTCAATCCAAAATGTTATGTAACTTTGACATTCCTCTTTAGAAAAGAGAACAGTTGTATAATCTTGTCATAGCAGCAGCAGTTATTTAGGCTTATGCAGATAATTTCTTTCAGGTATCCTGGAATGGATTCTTGGCAAGAGAGATGAAATGTGGATGAGCTTTCTCACTCGGAGAGTCTTGGAAAATGCAACCAGGTTAAGTTATGCCCAATATCCTATTTTAGCATTCAGATCTTTGTACTTGATTCACGTTCAATTGACACTATTGAAATTGTCCGATTCAAAATAAGCCTTGCCACTTGGTAATGTAAAATCACATATAGGATTTAATTCTATGTTTCTTTTTTAAATCATTCATACCATAAATGAAAATTCACAGAAGAAAAACATTCATATTCCTTAACAGTTATGAAGAGGCTAAAAGCCAGCTTGCACAAACGAAGTTACTCGCACCAGCCTACTTTATCCTGGGTGGAAACCAGACAGGACAGGGGTGTGTGATAACCAGAACTAGAGTCAATGCACTGGACGTCTGGGAGTGAGCTTACATTTTTACTCAAGTAACCAACATGTGGTGTTTCCACTGAAAAACTATTTGATCTAATATAATTTATCACATTATAGGATTAATCTGAAGCTTGGCAGATGGTATGTGCTTGAGACAAACTACGATCACTGGGAAAAACCATTCTTTCTGGATGACCGCCGTACACCTGCTAAGAAATGCATGAACAGAATCACACAAGCGGTGAGTTATTTTATGAAATAGTGAGTATTGATGTAAAAGGTATTACGTGTTTATAGTTCTTAACTTGGTGTAAGGTGCTCAATTTGCACAGAAGTCTAATATTGTAGCTCACCAGTGCAGGGACCTAAGTCCCGGCTGTGTTTTCTAACTGAGTCTGGCATCACATACACTCACGATTTACTGTGCCCGACCGAAGAGAGGTCAGTAGGAATCTCCTATCTAGCCTTGCGATGGACAGGTGTCATATCAACAGTATTCTAGAGTGGCATTGTGTTTTCTGGGGAAAAGCACAAGACCTACTACCCTGACTAAAAAAATAGAGACTGTTGTAACTGATTTTAATGGCCACTGAATTTTGTTTTCCCAGAACATAACCTTGCAAACCATTTATGATGTTCTTTCGACAAAACCAGTTTTAAATAAGGTAAGGTGTCTATTTTTCATTAATTAGATCAAATCTAATGGAAAATACCTGCTTCGGTATAGTCTAATTCAAACAATTTTGCACCCATTTCTGTGAATTATAAGAAGTGAAATTGTTCAAATCAATTTTGTATTGGAAGCTTTGTTCTTTTATTTATTGAAGTAGTTTAAGGATGGTTTTAAGAGCTCTTTAGTAGCCCATCACCTTGTGTCACACAAACACATATTTGGCCGTGTCTTAAGGCCAGTCCTTACAGAGCTGCAAAAGCTGCAATCTCTTTTTGAGCTCTGTGTATGTAAGCTTCGTTCTTGTATTTATTGAAGTAGTTTAAGGATGGTTTTAAGAGCCCGTGTGTGTGTGTGTGTGTGTGTGTGTGTGTGTGTGTGTGTGTGTGTGTGTGTGTGTGTGTGTGTGTGTGTGTGTGTGTTATCCATACTTCTTAGCTACAGGTTCCTAATTTATTGTGGAAATTTTCCAGGACTTCCAGGATTTGTTCATATTTAATCTATCTGCAAAATGTTTCTTGTGACTGCAATATAACCAGAAAACAATGCAGAATCACATCCATGCTTAACCGTTCACCAGGGGTTTTATTGCTTGAAATGTTTTTTGAAATGTCCCAACAAATGTGTGTTAACTTCTCCTCCCCTGTTTATAAAAAACAGCAGCAAAGCATGACAAATGAAAGTGTTTTGAAATACATGAAACTGTACTGTATTTTGCAATATCTCAGTGTCCTACCTGACGCTTCATCCAGGCTGCTTTTCTTTCTCACTTTAGCTAACCACCTACACATCTCTGATGGAAGTTTCTACTGGTAAACTGGAATCTTACACCAGAGCCTGTCCTAGTCCATGTGCACCCTGGTGACTTATTTACAACACTCCACTACGCTGAAGAAAATGGAAAATGTCACTGTCTTAAAGCAGTCTACTTTGCTATTGTTCCTGGATTCAAAGACTAATATTTGTCACTGTCACTTGGATCGTTTTATTATTTTCTGCTTAAATCTGCTTATGTTGTTCTTGCGGGGCAATACTATGAACTGTTATTTTCTATTGAAAATGTTATGTCTATTGTCCTGTAAATTACTAGCCGTTTACAATAATTCTAAGAAAATGTGGTATACTGGATTGTTTTTTATATTTCAATTAATAGTGTAAATAGTTTTTTACAAAATGTTTTATGACTTCATTTCACTGTGTAGTACTGGTTGGAGTTTCTAATAAATGTAATATATCAGTGTAATACAGCTCATTTTAAACAATTCTTTAGCGTAACAGAGGGTGTATGACATGCATCAGTAGGTGTTTTAAATACTGATATGTGTAACTTAAACTACACAAACAGACATACTGGACAAGAAATGTGTATCCAGTGAAAACTTTTCTCATATAAAATTTTTTGTGCTGTGCAAAAGTCTAGAATATTTGAGTGATTTTTGTGGAAGATGTTTAATGTTATTAACTTAAAAAAACTTTATAACTTAAAATGTTAAAACTTGTGATTCACAAAAAATATTGCTTGGCTGGTACATACAGTTCATTTGGAAAGTGATCAGAGCTGAGCTCCAAAGATCCTGTGTGCCGATTGGGGAAAGACAAGATTCTCTGGTCTGATTAAACCAACATTTAACTTTTTGTCATCAGTTCTCGTTCTAAGGAAAAAATACACTGATTATCACCTGCCCAATACCATCCCTACAATAAAGCATTTTGGTGGCAGCATCATGCTGAGAGGGTGTTTTTAAACGGCTGAAACAGGGAGACTGGTCAGGCTTGAGGAAAATCTTAATTTAGCAAATTAAAGAGATATTATTGATGAAAACCTGATCCAGAGTGCCGAAATTTCACTTTCCAACAAGACAATGACCCTAAGCACACAGCCAAGACAACAAAGGAATGGCTTAGGGACAACTCCGTGATTGAGTGACCCAGTCAGTGCCGTGATGTGAGACTTTTTCAGGACAGCAAACTGTCCATTGATGGTCCCCATCCAAGCTGACGGAACTTAAAAGCATCTGCAGAAAATAAGGGCAGCAAATCTTCAAATGCAATATTTTAGTTTTTTACTTTTCAATAAATTTGCAAACATTTCAGTAATTTTCTTGCACACCGGAGATCCTCTGGCTTAATGTGTTTATGTTTGCATTTTCAATACCATCAAAACTTTTTCTGATTTGGGGTTATATAATCAGCATAAAAATTTGAACACAAATGTCTAAGATTAACACTAATGTTAGTGAATCTGAATGTCATTGACTTGCATTCACAGATACACATGTATGATGACAGAAAGCCAGTAACTTCACAAGATATTTGGAATTTTGCAAAATCATGCTGGGACAACATATTTTGTCAGATTTTGCACAATCTGTAAATATATAATATAAAGTATTTATAAATACTTATAAATTCTGACTGATTAAAACGACTGACAGTGTCATGAACAGGGCATTGTTCTCCTGGCATTCATATGGAAGTTATTTGGAGACAGACCAACCAAATGTTGCATATCAAAAACACCAGTTCATACCACCAGTATTTCCTAATGGCTGGGGTCTCTTTAGGTGTAAAAGCCTAAAAGAGAAGAAATATAAGCAGAGGGGTTGCGACACGAGTTTCCTTCTCCAAGTACTTTTTATTTAATCCCAATCAAAGTAGTAGACCAAACTGTTATAATGCTTTTCAATGGCAGTTTACCCTATTCACGCACATCCATGCAATACTCAGTGAAACACAGCATAGAAACCTTACAAGAAACATTAAACTTCGTCCCTGATCTCTTCCATACAAATAAACAGACATTTTTTTACGTAGTAATTCACGTATCCCTTTTCCCTGAATGGCAGTAACATAGCGGCAGTAACATCAGCCATGCGCTCTGCTTGTGTATACATTCACTTTACATTCATTTGGACAAACACCAACTTTTTTACAGCAACCATTTTAACAACAAGTATAGGCTTATACTAACCGTGAAATATTCTCAAACCCATTTTTATTCACATATTCCTACCTAAAAGAGAAGAAATATGAGCAGAGGGTTTACGAGACGAGTTTCTTTTGATTACACTGGTTAACAGCCAAAATGTTTCGGGCATCAAACCAGTTGTTCTTAACTAATTTTGGGGTGCTGAGAT
>JAUZSV010378057.1:0-11255 GCA_034780495.1 Parotocinclus cesarpintoi | reverse complement strand
CCAGCCGTTTTTTAGGATCAACACGACCGCGTCCGGATGTGGTCCGATTAACCGGAATTGACTGTATTATTATAACATCAGAAACATACAGACCATCGCTTATATGATTTAGGGCTACCAGTAATTTTGACCACAACTCTATTTCCCATGATTTTCCTACCTTTTGAAAGACATATCCACCTGGGGGTCCCCAACCCACAATAGGGTCGGATGAAGGCTTGCCATTGATGTTGGGTTGAGAGTTAATGGTTAGGATTCCTCTACGATTCACTTTCTCCAGCTCCTCTTTTAGTATGTTCGTCTCTGGAGCCAGAGGATCATCGTTCCATGGCAGACACATTACCTGGAAAGAGCATTATTAGGCACAAATCAAGTGATTTGCCTTGGGATACTGTAGTTGACCAAGCTGAAAACATACTGCAGTGTTTCAGATAAACATTTCATATCAAAGTTGAAATTACAGCCCTGTGAGTAATATAGGGGTGAGTAAGATTCAAATCTTAAAAAAAAATGTTATAATACAATACACTTATCACGATACATGTGATCAACACAAAGTGCATTAGGACAGACAGGTTCTTGAAAACTACTATTCAAATTCATTTGCCAAAAATGAGTCACGTGGCTCAACACAAACAAGATTAAGCAAGCAAGTACAGAATGTAATAATACTATACTGTAGCATTGCAGAAACAACATCTTTGACGCTTCAATTTCTATAAATTTGTTTGCCACTAGAAGTGCTACCTATATAGAAGCCCAGTTGTGCCAAAAAAGTGGCCTTTAAAAAAGGTGATACAAATGTTTACTCTGTCCACCCCACACTAAACATTACCAAACCCTAGCCAGCACAGAGCGCAAACTGGGAACCAACCCTAGACCAGGCTAGGCCATAAGCACTCTCAAACACTGGGACACTTCAGAAGCAATAACTGACCAAACATCTTTGGGATGTGAGAAGAATCCAAGATTCCAAAAGAAAACCCATGCAGACACCGATGACAATCTACAAACTCCACACATTTAATATCAGGGCAAAATATCAATAAATGGATCTCTGGAGCTGTCAGGCAACAGTACTGACCACTGTGTCACCTGCCACCTTTAGCTAAAAATAACCAAATTTAATACACAAAAGGAAAATGTTGCCTTTTGGTTTATTTTCGTTCGCCTGTGTCCTGGATATTTGCTTTAAAATATGTTGGTAAAAGAATCAGAATATGTGCATGTGTACCTTGTGTCCATTCTGGTTGGGCTGGGCTACGATGTAGCTGGTAAATACTTCATACACGCTCTTTTCACTCATCAGCTCCTCACCCCACATCTTTAACAGGGCCTCTTTAGGAGATTTGCTCTTTAGGTAGAACAAATAGTAATCCGTCAACTCACCAAAGGCTGGAGATGAGGAGTTCCCCCTGACACATAATGAAATTTCACAGTGCAGTCATAAATAATTGGACAGTGGAATCAGTCATAACATTGAATTTTGAATGAAATGATAATGTTCTACAATAATATAAAAATCTGCACGATACCATCTTCCATTTGGAAAATCGTCCCAGTCCTGGGTCCTATATATGTAGCTTTTGGGTCTTGAAGCCCAAAAGATTGGCCTGACATCTTCCACCTTGCGTTTGGGATGAGCACTGACAGCCCAGGGGAGTGGCCGCCTTTAAAAAGATCATCTCAGAGTTAACACAGAATAAACATCTGTTCCTAGTTGTTTAGATCTAGTTTAGATTTAGCACTGTGCAAAAGTCTTGAGTCACCAATAGATTTGTTGTTGTAGCATTAGAAAAAGTACTATGTAACATACTGTCAATGTTAGAAGCCAAAACCTTCAAACTTGGATTTGTTCACTACATAATTCACTTTTCTACAGACCTTTGTTTCAGTCTTTGCGAGGTTTAGCATATCTTAGCCTTTTCCCCCTGTTCACCTTCCAAAAAAGTGGCTTCTTGGAGTCTGCTTTTCCAAGAAGGCCATTCCCGATCAAGCATTTCTGGACTGTAGAAAGCTGAACTTGGCATCCCAATAAAGTGTAAGGGGAGATCACACTAAATACTTGTCACTGTTACTTCTGTTTTACTCTGTTTGTCCGTGTTACCTTTTGTTCTCTTTTTTAATACTTCCTATAAATAAACCCCCCAAGAAAAAAGAAATATGGTATAATTCTAGCCATACAATATATTATTACTGTATTATGTATAATATATTAGTCTACAGGTTTGATTTCAGACACCACCTCAGTCTGGCAGCCGCTGTACCAATGATAAGACATGCTGAAACCTTGTTCACCTGAGTGGTTATAAAGCACAAGTAAATGTTCACTAGTACACCACACATTGCTTACATTCATTTAAGTTATATTCAAATAAAACATAAATCATTTGGGGGTCAGGAATGGATTTAGCCTATTTACATTTCCCCTTTATGGTGAAATTTGATTAAGACTTCAAACTAATTTAACCTGCAGTCCGGAACCAATTAAGTTTGAATTCTGAGGTTACAATGGATGTGATCAATACACCATTGCTAAAACAATGGAATATCCAAGGGTGGCCTAAGACTTTTGCTCAGTACTGTATATCTACACTTCCTCAAAACAGATGTATATGCATAACTAGACATAATATCATATCTTATGCACAAAAGTTTTAACAAACTTAAGCGCCGTCTCACCGAGGGTCCTCGGTCCACAGGCCCAGCTTCCGGAGAACTTCAATAGGGGCCACCTCCCTGTTAAGTGTGTAGAAGTGCAGACCAGGCACATCTCCGCTGTCTAGCAACACTTTGCACATTTCCACTGCATGGTGGATGCCGTAGTTACGGATAGCAGCGTCGTTGTCCTTTATGGGCTCAATTACCTGCATGATCTCTTCTGGTACCTCCAGCTTTGAAAGCTTGACCAGCTGCCGCAGCGAGTGATAACCCTGCACAAAATGACGTGCAATGGTTTTCCCGGATTTAGCAAAACAACCTTTTAAAATTGCTTTACTCCACACTGGGATGCAAAGAATTGCGTACGCTATGTACTTTACATTTGGGGCATTTAGCACATGCCCTTATCCAGAGCGACTAACAACTGATACATCCAGTGGTAATTCGACCGGTCCTATCGCAGTAGGCTACCCAAGCCGTGGTCATCTCCCGCCTCATCTATTGCATTAGCCGTACTACCTGGTCCCCTGGCCTGTGCAATAAAGCCTTTACAGCTGAACCAGAATGCGGCGGTGCTTCTTGTTTTCAACCAACCCAAGCCAGCACATGTCACCCTGCTCCTCATTGAACTCCACTGGCTACCGGTTGCTGCTCGCGTCAAATTCAAAACCCTAACACTGGCCTATAAGGTGATCACAGGACACTCCCTCCTACTTCAACTCACTCCTTATGTTACCCTCCAGTTACTGCGCTCCTCCACCTCTGCCATCTAGCTTTGCCAAAACTACACACAAAGCAATCCAGGCTGTTCTTATTACTCGTTCCCCGATGGTGAAACAATCTGCCAAGTGCTACCAGAGCAGAGGTGTCCCTCGCTACCTTCAAGAAGCTCCTGAAGACTGAGCTCTTTAATGAGCACTTACTCTCCTAATACTAACAAACACACTTTGGTTTCTACTCTTACATTTCTTTCTTTTTTTTTTTCTTTTACCTTGTGTACTTATGTTCTCATTACTTACCTAACTTATCACTTGTAAGTCGCTGTGGATAAAAGCGTCAGCTAAATGCAATGTAATGTAAACATTCTTACAATGCAAGCAATTGTGGGATAAGAGCCTTTCTCAAACGAGGTCATTTATCACAGACATTGTAGGACTGCAAGCCAAACCTTCCTGCTATGATGCGTCTGCATATGACTATTTTCAGATTGCAACAACTTTTGTTTGAGTAACAATATTAAGTACCTGTAAAGGGAAGATTCCTGGCAGAATAGGACAGGTGATACCAATTGCTCTGCAGTCCTTCAGGAATTTGAGGAATGTCTCAGCCCGAAAAAAAAGTTGAGTCACAATAAAGTGTGCTCCTGCGTCCACTTTCTCTTTTAAATACTTCAAGTCATCTTCATAGCTCTCTGCCTCGGGGTGTCCTGTTGGGTAGCCTGTTATCATACAATTTAAGATGATCTGAACCCAAAAAAGTATAAGAAATATATGTATAAGAAAGTATGAACACCTCGGAATTAGGGATAACGTTAAATATGTTGACAAACTTGCAATTAGAATTAAGTAGCATTATTCATTTTAACACCATTAACTGCATTTTTACTGCTTGAAACTGTGAAAGAACCTGCATTTATAGACTGTATCTGCAAAGGACACAATCACCATCACCTACACTGTACATACAAGAAATGGCTCTATTAGCCTAAAATGAAGAGACAGTTAATTATTTTGAACAAGTTTCAAAGCTTCGCTTTGAAATGTGATGCAAGAAACGGATGCCGTGTGCTCCGGACCAAGGACAAAAAGATCCTTTACACTTCTGACAGCAGCACGAGTGCAGAAAAGTACATTAAGATTCTTAAGCAGCAAATGCTGCCTTCAAGATGGATTTTCAACAAGGCAATGCAAAACCACATGCTATAACATTAAAAAGGTTTAAAGAGTGTACAGGAACTGGACTAGCCTGCCTGCATTCTTACCCTGTCCCACTTGCCTTCCTGACCTGTCCCACCTGCCTTCCTGACCTGTCCCTAAAAGAGAAGGTATGGACATATTTGAAAAAAAAAAAAAAACCCAAAAAAAACGCAACAATGACACTGCACTGTTGCACATCTTAAGATGTGTTTTCAGGAAGAACGGGACAAATGAACATCTCAAACACTTTGTATTCTGAGAGGGAACGGCGACAAAGTGGCAAATGTGTTACAGTCCCAACTTTTTTTTGGATTGTGTTGCAGGTGTGAAATGCAGAAAAGGGTGTATATTAAAAAATGTTGCTGACCAGTAAAACATGAAATATCTCATACTGTCTGCAATGAAATTTAAGGCAAAGTAAAGGCAAAAAAACAATGTAGGATTATTTTATTTGCAATTTCATTTTGTGCTTTCGCTGCTAGGAATGAATCCTATTTCTCTCGCTGTTGTTTAAGGTGTAGACGTACATTTGTAGGACTTTACCCAGTGGGCCGCCTGCAGACCCCATACTGACTGGCCATCTATGCAGCTAACAAATGGACGGATTAGGCAGTCACCAGCACGCACATATCTTTTATGTAATCAAATCACAGCACTTCACGGTTAAATAATCAGATATGCTAAAACTGAGATTACAATTGCAAATTGATTATTCGTGCAGCACTAATTCTACAGGTTACAAAGCGTATGACAAGATATGACTGTATTTTAATGTACCGAATATCAAGAAGTGTTTGAATTTCCTTTGAATCTGACAGCTTTAGGATCATATCAATGCTTACCAGCAACGCAGATGTCAAAATAATCCTCAAATTCGTTCCGGATGTGCTTGACTAGGTCCACAGCGTAGTTGAATCCTCCCTCTTCTTCTTCCCAGTCTGCTCCCACTGGATCTGTACAAATGTGCTTTTACTAGTTTTAATGCTATGCCCAATATGATCAGCATCTGAGCTCATACATAGCAACCTGCAGTCAACTCACTAGGCAAGTCTTACCTCCCCTCAGTGCCATGATGTTCTTTAGTCCAAGGTGCTTGGCTTTGTTCAGGTAGAACGTGATCTTCTCTTTGGTTTGCTTGCAGCAGGTCAGGTGCAGCACGCTTTCAAGGCCACAGTAGTTCACGGCTGTGCTGGCTATCATCATATATGAGGTTTCTTTGTCTGAACCAGGATCTCCTGCTGGATGCCATGTGATGTCGATGAAAAGCGGCCCACCAGATCCCATGCGGTCAAATCTAAAGTGAATGTGAGGGTAATTAGGCCCACGGGGGTAAATTTAAAATTCTTATGCGTTTCAAATGTTTGAATCAAGAGAATAAAAAGATTTTACAGGGCAGAGAAATTCATGAATGGCTCCAACCGCACGTAAATTTCCCATTATATGGTTACATTTAAAGGCAGCATGAAGCCCAGTCCATAACATATTTTACCCATATTATGATAGTTCCTGAAAAAAAAGCAGAGAGCGAGAGAGAGAAAGAGAGAGAGAGAGAGAGAGAGAGAGAGAGAGAGAGAGAGAGAGAGAGAGAGAGAGAGAGAGAGAGAGAGAGAGAGAGCGATGCTAAAATAGTAGAGAACTATACAAACTTTCCAGAGGATCAGGACGTGTACCTACAGGTCATGGGTCAGCCTGTGCCCATCTGGCAACTCTGGGCGCAAGGGTTGGAATAACCCTAGATGGGTGCCAATCCATATATAAAAGACTGGACACAGAACTGTCCAACAGGACTCATCATTACATAATTATTGATTATACAGATCTTTAATCCAATCTTTGTGGGCATATCGCACCATGTTCCCCTTCCGTAAATGTGATTTCTTGGCTGATACCCTTCAGAAAAGACCATTTCTGAATCAAGCTTCTTCAGACTGTATAAGGGTCAACTTTAAATCCTAATGAAGGTGCAAGATGCTGTAATTGCTTAGGTGCAACGGGAAGTCACACTAAATACATTACTTGCCACTGTAGCCTGAATTGTCTTCTTCAAACATGTAAATTGTTGTGTTTTTTTTTTTTTTAACAGTTTTTTTAACTGCATACACATTTCATTTGTGACTGTACTCTAAAAACTAGCCTGATAAATAATAAAACAATAAAACAATGATTTAGTGTTCCCTAATCTCTATGGCACCACTGACCCACATGCAGCATTCATGAACTCATTTTATGGCTTGACTATACCTGATTATAACGGTTATTGGTCATTAGAGCAGTAACATCACAGGCCTTGCATGACAACATACACATTCATTCATTCTCATCCGCTTAATCCACACAGGGTCATGGGACAGCCTGTGCCCACTCTGCAACTCTGGGCTCATGGACGGGAACATCCCTAGACGGGATGCCAATCTTCTTGCTGTGAGGCAGCGGTTCTACCCCACAACATACACATGCTACTTACAAATGAGCTGAGCAGAAAAGTTAAAAACCTCAAAATACTGCTTTAAGGGGCCATAAGATCTGAACTCACACCCTCTCGATTTGGTAGACTTCCACCTTCAAGAACAGCTTGACTCGTAGGGTGGTTTGCTCTTGACCGTTCCTAACACTTAAAAGCTTAAGTGGGATACACCAAAAAAAATACAACTCCACCAATGCATGTAGTGATCCACCAAGTTGAGTTTTTACCTGGATATGAGGTTGACAGCACCTCCAGCTGTTCGGGGAGGGAAGAACTCCAGAGAGAACCAACGATCCCCAGACTCAATACGTTTCTTCATCTTGTCTTGCAGTCTGTCTCCGTGGTCAGCCTCGCCCGCCGGAGTGGAACATCGGGAACTTTCCTTTGAGCTTTCTCCACTGTTGCTGGCACAGCTTGAGTCACTTTTACTTCCCTGCCAGCCCGTGTCTATTCTCTGGTTCACCATGTTCCCTTCAGGGATACAGCAGTGTGTTCCAGTGTTTAATGGGTTATAAAAACTCAACAACAAAAGAACAAAGAGTTGTACGGGCATATTTAGTACAAAAAGATTTATAAATAATAAACCATGGAATGGAACTGTAAAAACAGTGTTAATTACTGTGTTAATTATCAGCAATTATTGAGGCATGCAATGTTATTCCTGCCATCATTAAGCCCATGTACGACAACGTAACATTTTCACTTTCCTCGTATGATCCTGAGCTTATAGTACACCCTGTACATTAGTCATTACGTAAGAATTTACGAACTTTTTTTTTTTTTAAGTAAGTCACTCATTTGTCATAACTACACCTCACAGCAAAGCTCAGCTCTTCGTTTTTGCATCATTATAAAAGCTGGTAATAGAAAGTGGACATTAAAATGATAAAGAACACAGACAGTGCAGTTGGTAGATACGATTTCAGTGTTAACTTTTCTTCATACACAACTATCCATCTGGAAACTTTGTAGACACTCCTTGCTCACACAGAAAGAAGATTAAAATCATAATAAATAACAATAATAATAAATAAAACTCAAAAGAGCTTGCTGCACTTTAAACAGGTATTATGGTTTTTCCCCCGTACGATATTAAAAAAAAATAAACAAAGCCTTTCTGAACCTGAAACGTTACACGGTGAACTTTAGGTCAGTTTACTCATTTATTTCGAACTGTCCGTTCATTTCTACATTTAGTTATAATTCCTAATACATAAACTTTTTAGACCTTTTTAAAAAGCATATGCAGGTTTCAGACCTTTGACAGCCACCGAAAACACAAGCAGAACTCTATAATAACTGCGATATCATAATTTGAATTATTTGGACTCTTCGTTCACACAAGGTGGATCTTTTTCAGACAACGTGCGCTCACATGTTTAGGAGCAGCACCAGATGTTAGCCAGCTAATACAACCGGTTTACTGTAGCTTACTCTAAAATAAAAGCATATAAGAAGAACTTGTAAGGTTGCTTCACCTTAAATGGTTTTCACAGCGAATTCCAGCGGTAGTAACAGCAGTGTTTAATTCGTTCACCAAAAAGCTGCCGCATTCAAAAAGCGGCCCGCAGAAAAGACAAGTATAGATACTATAGGCGGGGTCTTAGTCGATTACCACGCCCACTTAAAGGGTACATAAAGTCTGCTTGGTGTGCTGCGCATGCGTAGGAGTAGTTAACCTATATATATGTATATGTGTATACAGCTTACACACACACACACACACACACACACACACACACACACACACACACACACACACACATATATATATATGTATACACACATATACTCTACTGCATATGCCACTTTACTTCTGATGTCAATATCAGTAAATATACTTTATACAGTAATACTTCACTGCTACCATAATAACTTTTTATACTTATTGTTTATTTATGTTTACATCATGTTTAATGTTGCACCATGGGTCTGAGAGTGACGTAATTTCAAGCCTGTGTATGTCCTGAACCTATTGCAGATTTGACAATAAAGTTGACTTTGACTTTGAATATCTTATGCACCAGCAGGGGTCACTGTTGTCACTAAATAGACCCAATCCTGCCTCAGACAGGGTCAGTTGTGCCTGTGGGAATCCCGACATGGCTGGAAGGCACAGCTGGGACTCATCTGTAGTGGAAATGTGGTGGAAATAGTCTCTGTGCCACCAGAGCAGTGAAATAATTGTACCTAATTTTATTCTGATCATCTCATCCTTCGCTATATAACCAAAAATATGCAGACCCCCCTTATTCTATTTTCCCTTCCCTCTATTTTACCTCCCCAGCAGGTTATTTTGTTAACTTTATGTTCTGCTCTTATAAAAAGTCCATAAACAAATGAGTTGCCAACTTGGAGAACTTTAATTGAGGACTTGGCTAAAGAACTAATTCCCAGAAAGTACCTTAATAGAAAGCCTTCTGGTTTGACAGAAGCAAGAACAAACTCCATAACATTATCCATGCTTTTGTAGGTTTTATATGAATTCTTTGGGTTATATAATACATTTTAACCCATTACACCAACTCTTGTATTGTCTGAGGACTTGGTAAAACACATTCACACCATTGGAGATCTGATAGGTATTACAAACAGCCAGTGACTTACAGACTAATCCCTCTAAAATTTCACAGGAGATTGGCAAGGCTATTATTGTCTTAGGATAATATTACACACACTGATTGCTGCCTGACCTCGGCTATCCTCCATACACAAACACACCTGTCATGTTTGACTTCTACTTACAGCCTACTTAATTAACTAAGCTCATCCTCTGCTAGGCCTATAACACTAGCGTCTATCCCGTTTTATTACTCGGCTGTGTCTCTAATTATGTCTCTCTATTGTGCTGGATCTGTTCTGAATAATGGCACCAGGCTTTACGTTGTTGGGTTTCCTTAGGTGGGAATGCGCTAATATTGGCCCAGTCACTCAATGGGGTCTGACAGATATTCCCTTTCTGTGGTGGGCTTTGGCAGTGTGTGAATGTGGTCTGTCAGTGTGCGCCTGACGGACGTCCACAGTCGTGCATTGCCGCATAGTCTGGGGAACACACATGCCTCTGCCCTGACAATGGAAAGGTTGTTGAATAAATAGCCCGTGTTGAGTTTGGTGTACGGACAGAGGCTATTTTCTTTATCTGAGTCAACAAACAAATCAATTTAACTCTGTATCTGTACTTAGTGATGGATGATGTGACAATATATGAGCTGTACTGGGCTGCCACTTTGTGGTTTTCTAAGAATATTGAAATTATTCTCCATTTTTATGCCTACAGCGTACACACCTGGATCGTAACTGTATTATACAAGTTCCAAGTAGGTTGTTGAATGTTATATCTTAACTCTTTGATTGATTCCGTCTATTATCATGATATGACAAACCAAAATGCAATGCATATTTTAATTCATTGTGGGACTGTAATAGCCTAGTGGTTAAGGTACTGGACCTAAAGGTCCAGCGTTCAAATCTCACCTCAGCCAAGCTGCCACAGTTGGGTCCCTGAGCAAGGCCCTTAACCCACCGTTGCTTGAACTGTAAGACTATATGAGTTGTAAGTTGCCCTGGATAAGGGTGTCTGCTAAATGTAAATTCAGAGCTTTTGAGTTTTGCTAAGTCATGGTTTTGGCCAACGATTGTATCCAAATAGTCTACTGTGCAGCCATGTTGTTTATTGTCCAGTTAGACTTCCAGTAATCTAAGAATTCATTTCGTTACATTTTAAATGGCATTGTTAGTAGTACTTGTTAGGCTCTGCACAGTTACAAAACCAGAATTAGGTTTTCATTGTGGAGTTTACAGGGTCTACAGTTTATGGTTCTTCAGAATTAGACAGAAGGCTGTTGAACGTTGCGGGATTTATTTCAAGTTGGCTTATTTAAAATAAAGCTAACCCAAAATACAATGACATTGTTGCTCTTGCCAAGAATCAAGCCACCTAGTCATCACACCTAGAGGTTTTTAATGGTGGACAAATGCTGCTCTGTTACGACTTTGTGTCCAGCAGGGCAATTATGTGAGTAGAGCTTGTCCATCACAGTCCTAAAAAGCAATTCAATTCAATTCAATTCAATTCAATTCAATTCAATTCAATTCAATTTTATTATTGAGTGTTGCAAGCTTTGAGCAATTACTGAGCAAAGCAGCTTTACAATATTATATTATCTTAAAAGGCCAATCCCAAGTTGAGCAAGCCTAGGGCGACAGTGGAAAGG
>JAUZSV010377951.1:0-11256 GCA_034780495.1 Parotocinclus cesarpintoi | reverse complement strand
TATGACTATCAACAACATGCCCACTCATTATGTTTTACTGCCCCCCCCAAGCAAAGCAGTCCAGAACCGGGGCTGATTATTATTATTAGTCATAAAGGGGCCATATACTCACAGTAACGTACATTTGTCTGTGTGTTTATATATCCACTATGTATTATTATTATTACATAAATACATACATACTAATATCATACATGCTATTATGTACAATATAGATAAATATTTGTGGAAACACAAAGATTACGTCTCCCTAACTTTTTTCAATTTATTTTTATTGTTATTTTTTGCTGTAACAGCAGCCTTTGTTTAGCTAAAATGGGTTTCTGTTACATTTTAGAATATGACTGTGGCATCAGCTACTGAATTGAAACAATATGCTTAGGCTTACTTCTTCATCTCCAAGTCCAGTGCATTTAAGTTGTCTGGTGGAGTTGATGTCTGGATATTGTGCAAGCCAGCAAAGTTCTCACAGCTGGTAAAAAAAAATAAAAAAAATCTGTGGACTTTAAAGACAGCAGAGCAGAAATTTATAAAAATCACAATATTGAGAGTTGCTGGGTATCTGTACAACCCGAGAATCCAGAAATATGTACTTTGTAGTATGTATGTGTTTACAAGCGATTGTAGCTCATATAGCACGCCTTGATAATTAGAAGGGTTGCCCACAAACCTTTTGTCTAAATAGGGTATGTGTATAAATGCAAGTATATAAGGCTGATGAAGCCTTGAAGCTTTCCATTAAATTGGTTCAAGAAAAGTTTAATTTCTCTAGGCTTCATCTGTACCCCCACCCCACCCCATGCTGTTTAAAACTACAACTTGCATGGCAGCCAAGAGCTCATCACAAACAGTTGATATGACAATAATAGTTTTGACCAGCAGGGGGGTTTGTGTGCAAATGAAGCCTTGAGAAATAAAACTTTTATCGAAAACCAGTTTGATGGAAAGCTTCCAGGTTCTGAGGCTTCATCCTGTTCATCATGGAAAGATCTGCTTAATGTTGCCATACAGGGGAAATCTTTCTTCTCTTGGAAGGTTCCATGAAAAAAAGATCTGTCACAGGCAAACCTGCAAAGTTCCAAATATAACAGACATTTTGGTCGCATCCATGGCGCTTTATATGTGCTCTAAAATTGTGCAAATGCTCGAACAACTTCCGTGACATCACTTGCCCTTAATGAAGCAAGCCTTTGTATGCGCTTCATAAAGTCCCTGGATTTCTCGACACAATCTCAGAAGCAGTACGATTCATCACTGGTATACAAAGTGGTATTTTGAGTTACTGTTGCTTTTCTATCAGCTTGAACTAGTCTGGCAATTCTTTTCTAACTACTGTCCTCAGCAAGGTATTTTAAACTGCTGCTCACTAGATATATTCTTTTTCTGAGTTATTCTCTGTAAAACTCTTGAGATGGCTACGCATTTACATCCCAGTAAATCAGAAGTTCGAAATTACTCTGACCAACCTGTGTAGTATCAACAGCCATGTCACATTCCAAATCACTTAAATTACCTAATGCATTTTGATACTCGGTTTAAACTTTAGAAGGTCTTAGTCTACATGTTTAGATACACTGACTTGCTGTCATGCAACTGGTTGGGCTGTTCTTTGTGTGTATTTGTACATTGTGTCGATTGTTTTGGATAGTCACTTCACTCACAAGTTTATAGCAAGCAATTGTTAACACAAATTCATTCTGCACACCAATAAACGTTTAGCTTCAGGGTCTGTGCCAGGTCTTTTGTTTGTATCGAGGTTCTTATTCATTTAATCCACCTACTCGCATACCGAGCGACAACACTACAATCAGAAACATGAACAAAATGTTATCGCAAGCCATTGTTCACTAGGCTGTGGTCTGGCCAAGATATGATGTACAATAACAGCAGAATTGAAGTGGGATGGAAATGACTGGGTGTGCATATGGTAGCTGCTGCTGACTAATTTATCTGAGCCTTGATGACTCCATTTACTGATTCGGAGGTTATTGCTGTTACAAACTGATATCATTTCTGATTATACCCTACAGGAGCGTCACCATGCTATTTTACCCAGGATCAAACCCCTAAGTTTTATTATATTTAAATAATCAGTTAGTCTTTATATACATGCTGAAATAACAGCACAAATCAGCGTATGTCTCTGTCAACTATTTGTGTGCTTATTCGTCTGTTTGTGTGGGCATGTGGGCAGGACAAGAAAGTGGGAGACAGTTCAAAAGAAGCAAAGCAAGTTGGCTTTTAGTGAGTCATCCCCCAAATGGTTCTTCATTTTATGCCTCGTGCTGGAGTTGGCACACAAATGAGTAGTAGTTCCAATAGGACAGGGAAACAAACCTACTAATGCCATTTAACTTTGCTACAAATAAGTAGTGGAAAGTTCTACACAAAGATGAAAATCACCCGTTATCAACCAAGTTAGAACAGGCTCTAGTCCAAATGTGAGCTAATGAGCCAGTGAGCTCAACCACGCTCGCGTAGACAAATGACTGATTTTGTTTTAACACGTGCCTGTACTTATGGATTCAAAGCATAGATGGCTTGGGTTGGACACCATAGGTTGTGAAAACTGTTTATGGCCAAAACTGATGTTCAAAATTATTTATCATTATACTTTAAGACCTCTGTTGTTAAACTATATGGACATTAAACAGAACATAATCTTGTGCATTATTTTTACTTGAACACAAATGTATAGAGGCAACACAAAAAAAGCTTTGATCTGCACAGACTCCCAAATCTTGCTTTCATACACTTGGAAAGTCTTAGAAATAAACCCAGGCCACTCTGGAATTCCTGGAAATGAAAAAGCAGACAATCTGGCTAAAGAATTAGCCCAATAACTCAATCACCTGTCCCAAAAGCGTTCCCATCTGTTGCTGTCCCAAATTGTAACTCAAAACTTTAGGCAATTATTGATTCAATTATTTGAAAGCTATAGATTGAACATAAGTAATTGCTAAGCATGGGTAATTCTAATATTTCACTGTTATTCTTTTAAAAATGCAATGCCCTGTCTTGCCTACTAAAACAACTGCCCTGACATATGAATTCTGTGTAGTAAACCTAATGAGCGGTGGCCACGAGCGAACTCCAAATTGGTCGTTACAGAGAATATAATTAGACTAGCCGTTGATCCAAAAACAATTTGTGAGGCACATAAGCAAGACCATTTCAGTGGGGTCCACCAGGGTGTCAGCTAAATGTATGCACTAAAACTGAGAAATGTCACCTCACACAGAGAAGAGCTTTCAAAGTTTATATTTTCACACCTTATTTAGCGAACTGTCATTTCACCCATGCCCTGGCAGATAACATAAAATAACCTGTGGTCAACCAGGGTCTAATTCAAGCCCTGGTTGTTTAATTTCAGATCTTACTGCTGTCTGCATTTTAAAGTACGCTGCTTTGTCAGTGTTATTTAGCCTTGGTAGCCATTCCTGTCACTGATGAGATTGTGGTGCAAATCTTCACACCTCATTTTGAAGCTCTGCCACGATTCCTCAATTATTCACATGCTTGTTCTTCCTCCTGCACCCTTTCATTCTCTTGGTATTTGATGTCTGTTGAGGAAAGCAGTGTTTTGCACGAGAAGAAAATATGACCTCATTTTTATCCAAGTAACAGTTCGTAGGCACTACTTTTTCACCGTAGAGATCCACTTGTTTTGCATGTTTTAATAAATTACCAGAACATGATGGACTATTCACTGACATGTCCATGATAATTGGTCGGATTGCATCCCGTTAGATATTGATAAATGTTGTAAAGGCTGGGGATATGCTGTACACCCTGAGGCTGTGCCATGAGCACAATTCTCTTCTTGCGATCAAACCCAACCTGTCAAACAGTATTGTGCAGATGTCGTAGGCGTTCTGTATTTTGTTTTTTATTATTTAGTGGTGAAATTTTTACTTCTACAATTAGACTGTAGTTTCTCTACACGCCAGGCCCCCCATAGATCAGATACTGCTTGGTTGGTGGATCATTCTCAGGACATAAGTCACACTTGTGTTGGTGGAGTTAGTGTGTGTTGCTTTAATATAGGTAAAGTTTTAAACAACGTCACTAAAAAGGTCCACCAGCCAAAAATATTCAGCCACTAGCATCCTGTGAGCAGTGTCATATAATCATTGATGAAGGTTTAGAGGATGAGTAACACAAACTGCACAGATGAGCCACTCTCCCAGACTTTACATCGACATGATGAATCCAGTCATACCAGCTCAACACACACTAACGCAGCACCACCACATCAGTGTCACTGCAGTGCTAAAAATGATCCACCTCCGTTCATGACAAATGCATCAACCTAGTAAGACAAAATGTTCTAAAGCTGCTGATTCAAAGCACATTCCTAATAGATGTAGCAAGATTTAAATTCAAAGCATGCAAGAAAATTTGATTTGGAATAACAAAAAACAAGCTTGAAGACTAAAGAACACAGCGCAGTGTTTTAATTTGATTTATTAAATGACATGGAAAAGAGTAAACTGAGAAATGAACTGAGCAACACTAAATTAGTTAACATAAGTACTTATATATACAAAAGTTAGGAGTTGAGCTTTATTTCAGCAACACTGCCTTGTAACACATTTGTAATATGAAATACATTTCCGTATTCCCCATAGACAAACAGTAGCAATAGATTAGGTTGTACTGATGCCCCAGTAACTCCCAGTACGACACAATTAGGCCTATAGGTTTTTGTGTCCAAGTCAATTTATCAACTTTCTACCCAGGTCCCTTAAAGTCCACAGGGAATTGGCACCTTCGATTGAGAATCTGGCTAGCTTGCACTGAACCTTGACCTCAACTCAATGAGGCACCCTACAAATGCACTGGGATACCAAAAGTGAGCCAGGGCTTATTGTTTAACGTTACAGCTTTTAGCAGACGCCTTTATCCAGAGCGACTTTCAATTCAAGCAATTGTGGGTTAAGGGCCTTGCTCAAGAACTCAACTGTGGCAGCTTGTCAGAGGTGGGAATTAAAGTCCAGTACCTTAACTACTAGGATGAGTCCAGTACCTTAACCGCTAGGCTACTGCAGTCCTCAGTCACATTGGTTCAAAATCTATGAAAAACCCTTTTTAAAAGAACATAAGGGGTGAACTCCCTATTAATACCCATGTTTTGGATGCAATTTATTATTTGGTTTCCGCAATCTTTGGTCTATGCAGGTGTTTTTGGAGGTGTTAAAATTAATATTTTATTCTAATGTACTTTATTTGCATGCTTTTGTTTATTGTGCAGCCTTTCTCTTAAAAAGCAATGCCACACCAATTCTAACAAGGTTTGACTTACCTTCATTAAACCTCAAAAGCCACCAACCTCAACAGTGGGCATCACTTTAATCCTACTGACAGGTTTTCAATCACCTACACAGATTGCACCGTATGGTAATGCTGAGCTGTGCTGGTGGCCTCACCCCTCCTTACCCTCCCGTTCATTAAGGATGCTTTTGAATAAAAACGTCAATGAAATGAATAGAAACTGTTAATGTTTATGAACATTGTAAATGTGATTGTGTGATAAGTAGGGCTATTTTGTGAAACACATGGTCAGCATCAATGAATGTCACTGCCTTTGTTTAGGGTTTTGTAACGTTGTTAAACTGCCAAACTCATGTTTTCGTATCCATTAAACAGAGGTAGGTGAGAAGGTACAAAGTAAGACTGTACTTTACAGCAAAATGGCTATCAGTGACCTATATAAATATTGTGAATGACACTATGAATTTTCATTTTAGGTTGTTTTAAGTTTGACAACTTGTATCCCACATTTTCTAAAGTTTTTAGAAGGCATCATTAAATACCAAATACACTGTAGATATAAACTAAATATAGACATCCCATACAGCTGTCAGACCTTTTTAATGGTCTTTGTGTGAACTAAATACAAATCAGTTGAATGGTCAGAGACTGTCTACTGTCAAGTGTGACTGACAGCAGTTTCTTTATTGGATGAACTAAGAGCCCTTTGGGAGTATTGATTTCATGTGCTTTGTCACTGATTAATAACTGAGGATCCAAACCAATTGACTAGGGAGCCAGCCAGACCACCAAACCATGTATAGATAAAAGACAAATCATATCACGTAATTACATAAGCTGGATTTCTCCATTTTAATATGGTAAAAAAAAAGAAAAGTGCCCAGCATCACATTGAGACGTAATTTATGCTTACATGCACATGGGCAGTCCAAATAATTCATTTTGTGCTTGACCACCCAATTCATCTGCAGAAAGTTTTCCATTAATGATTGAATGAGACTTGACAATTAGGCAGTGTAATTAGAATGAGGAAAATATCATATTTATGATTGATTACATATTTATTAGTGTACTCAAATTTACTATATTATAAATCCAGTTAAATCCAGTATAATTTTTGTAAGTGCAAGTTTCATTTGAACAGATATTTGGTGCAGTTACATGTATAGCATTTGGCATAAACTACTTGTTCCTGAGCTGGGAGATTTGAGGTAAAGGACTCTGGTGTGGCCTGGGCATGGTGGGACTGGTTTCTGGAAACCAGTAGTGATGCTGAAGTAAAGAAACATCTTGGTGTGTGTGGCTGGAATGGTACCAGAACATAAGCTCAAAGAGAAATTGTACTTTATTGATTACGAGTACAGAGTCTAACAATCACTAACGCCATATGCAGCATGAGACTCCAGCAGCGTTAACTATAGCTGCATGGCTAGAAAGAGGAGAACCAGAAGGTAATAAAGCAAAAAGTGCGTGTTTACATCCTGGATGAACATTCTAAACGTTGCACCTTTATTTTCTATGTATTAATACTGTAGCACGTCCGTGTCCAACAAGAATTATTGTTGGCCAATTGAAATCCTCACCATAAAGCATTTGGCATTGGTAAATGAGTTGTATATAATGACCAAGTCCTGGCTTGTGAAGAAAGGGAGATGGGGGTGGGGTTATGTATTTAATCACAGGGTAGAATGGAGGAGGACGGCAGCAGAGTATTTAAATGTTGGTGGTTTGCCCTGTATGAAGATGTCCAAGTCATCCAAGGACACTGGAGATTATCAATGAAAGCATGCTAATGAGGTGTACATCAAGAATTCATTACAGGAGGAAAGGGGGCAAGAGGATGTCTTGAGTCTGTGCACCCAGACGTAGGTTTAATGGAGATGTATTTGACCATGAACAAGACTGGACGGTGAGCCAATGTGTACAGGCTGGATAAGGTCAAGTGAGCTCAGTCATGTCGATGGTAAACACAGCTATGGGTGTAACTAGAGACAGATTAAATATGACTGGTTGTACTAAAATGAATCATCATGATCATAGAATTATGTTAACTAAAACTATTCAATCCCAGTGAGCTGGAGGTAAGAGCCAGCTGCTGGAAATGGTGATTCCTGAGGGCTTCGATTTGAATAGTAAGTGGGTCTTTGTGACGTTTGGGTTCAGCTCCAGATTGGCTGGCTGGCTGATTGAGTCTGTGAATTCCCAAAACTGACCCTTAAGAGGGTCGAATGTGATCGTATAACTAGACCCACTGACAAAAATGGTCAATGGTGGCTATGGTGCTGCTGTACCAACAGTATGCTACCTGTGAGCAGAGAAAGGTATCCAAACATTTCAATATAAAACTAAGAAATGGGTTCACTGCAAAGAACAGCTCTTGTTTTAAGGGCAGATTTACAACCATCTAAAATGAAAGCTACTATTCCTTTTATTTTATTTTTAATTTTTTTTTTTTTTAACAATTTCCCATTTTACCCCTGCATATCCTGGCCTGGGTGTATTAAACCCATCTCTGGAGTTCACAGGCACGTATACCTGGACAGCACATGAAAAACCAGTTGCAGCACTGAGGATGAGCCCCTGCCAGTCTTCATCTCCTTAGGCATAGCCATTAGTTTATATGTGGTACCTGACTGGGCCAGAGTAAACCACCAGGACCAGGATGTTTATTGTGCTCATGCTGTTATTTATTTATTTTTTTTTCTTTATTGCATGCAAATAAATAGTGCTTTGATGTGAAGGTTTGAGTGAGCAAGAGGGTGGGTGTGACATAAGGGCTAATGAGTGCAAGCTGAAAGCCAACCCAGCTTTTGGGATTCAACACAATTGTGTACGTGTAGAAGGGAAGCTTCTGTTGAGAGCAAAAATATTTGTCACACACACACACACGCGCACGCTTACACTTTCTTTAAATGGTCTACCTCATTGATAGGGGTGGAAAAAATATTCCAGATGGTGCTGGAGGATTTCAGGGATTTTGGGGGGTGGCGCCACTACGTAGACGTGCACACGTTTGCATGCACGCTCACGCAACCTGCCTGAGGACAAGAGACAGGGTGTGTGTTCAGGAGTGTCACAGTAAGTAAAATACCAAAGGGTCTTGCACAGACAGCCCAAGCATGCTGGTCCTGGTTGCCATACCAACAGCAAACGGATGAATGAATGACATCATAATGACTAGGACGTGAGAGGGTGTGAAATTGATTTGGTGGTGCGAAGCGGAGGCGTACGAGGACTCTCGGTTTTCTCCTCCACTCGTACACTCTGCCTCTACACCTCTTTGCTTCTTTCCCTGTTTCTCTCTCTTCCTCCCTCTCTCTCTCTCTCTCTCTCGCTCTCTCGCTCTTTCCCTGTGAGGACGGGATCTCTGGTATGTCACACTTCTTTGCTTGTCTTCTGTCTTAATAACAGGTTGTGATGCTTCTTTGGTGTTGTTTTTTCTTTTCCCTGATGAATAAGTGCTTTCTTTCTCTGCCTTATTGAGAAAAGAGTCTGAAATAAGAGTGTGAATCTGAGATTGAAAGTGTGTGCATGAGTATGTGGTAACACTTGGATGTCTGAACAGTTACAGTATGAATTGTGAACGGCTGTGCAGAAGCACTTGTTTTGGCTTCTAACATGCATGGTAAAACCTACTGGCTTTGCGTTTTTCTCTCGGTCTCGGTGTGTTAATACTCTGTTCAAGGTCGCTGGTATGATGTTGACAAATGGTCGCTTGGTCGCTGCCTGCACGTGTGAGATTGTCTCTGATGCTCATTTGGCTCCTGCTGGACTTAAACCAAGTAAAATCCTTCTGTAATCGCACGGTGGTTTTCATGAGTGAGACTTTGCAGTTGGGTTTGTGTAAATGTGAGAGGCAACTCTAAGTGTGTTCTGTTAATAGGCTGCCACCACCTTCCTACATCCTTCATTAGCATATATATTTATTTATATATTATTATAATTTGTGTTGCACTTTATGCAATTTAAAAGGATGGAATACACACTATATTAAAATACAGTTAATCAGTGTTCTTTAAGCACTGCTGATAAAATGAACATTGCGATAACAGAATTTATCAATAATATCATACCATTGCCCACCTTGGCTTCATCTTAATCTTGTTTTAATGTCAGGCAATTTACTTGACTTATTCAAAGCTAACTTATAAAGAATGTGCGCTTGGGACTCAAAGAATTGATGGTAAATATTTCTTTAGACATGCTCTGGCAACACAGAGGCAATTTGTGTACGTATCACTGTTGTGACTGGGCTTTGAGTCCCGATGCTGCTTTCTAGCCAGTTGGGATCACACTGACACGGTTAACCATGCCTGAAGGAGGGGAGTTGAGATTGGGGGGGGGGTCATCCCTCCGCATTGAAACCATGACCCCTGCCCAGCCTTGCAATGAATTTATACAGTTGGATGTTATAATTATTAGGAGTATAACAATGAGAAAACGTGAGAATGTTGAGACATACGATTTCACCTGTTCTGTTTATTACGCTATCTGATACAATTGCCTTTTTTAACACTAGAGGGCCCAATCATGTTATGCTTCTATATACCTGAAGCATAAGTAAAAAAATATCACTCTTATTTAATATTTAATTATGCTGCAATGAAAACCAGTCATTATCTGGCGTGACCAACATTTGCATCACAAAGGGCAACACGTCTTCACATAGAGTTGATCAGGTTGTTCATTGTGGCCTGTGGGATCTCCACTCCTCTTTAATGGCCCGGGCAGTGTTGCTGGTTATTGCACACACTGGAACAGGCTGTTGTATACGCCAATTCAGAGCATCCCAAACATGCTCATTGGGTCAATGTGTATATACTGGCCATGCAAAAACTGGGATGTTTTCCAGGAATTGTGTAAAGATCCTTGCAATATGGGGCCGTGCATTATCCTGTTGCAACATGAGGTGATGGCCGTGGGTGAATGGCACAATAATGGGCCTCAAGATCTTGTCACAGTATCTCTGTATATTTCATCAATAAAATGCACCTTTTTGCTGTAAATAAAATATAACCAATCCATAACCCCACCGCCACCATGGGCCACTCGAGTCACAACGTTGACATCAGCAAACCGCTAACTCACACGACACCCACTCTGTTATTTGCAATGTGCATTGAAAACTGGGATTAATCCGTTATGAAACACCTCTCCAGCATGCCATACGCCAATGTGAGCGCTTGCCCACTCAAGTCGGTTACAATGAAAAACTGCACAGGTGGAGACCTCATTGAGGACGAAGAGTTTGCAGTTTGACAGTTTGTGCAGAAATTCTTTGGTTATGATTCATATCTAACGGTTTTTGCAGCAGCTGTCCAGGTAGCTGACTGAATGTGGAGATCCTGCTGTAGTTACACGCGCTCTGATGTTGTGAGGACAGTTTGATGTATTGACAAATTTTCTAAAACGTCTTTGGAGACAACTTGTGGTAGAGAAATTAACATTCAATTAATTTGCAACAGCTCTGGTGGACATTCTTGCAGTCAGCATGCCAAGTGCACACTCCTTCAAAACTTGCACATTTGAGTGGCATTTTATTGCAATAATAATGTTGTCTAATAAACACCTTTATATGCCACACCTGTGAGGTGAATGGATTATCTCAGTAAAGAAGTGCTCCCAACACAGATATAGACAATATATTCAACAGTATTTGAGTAAATATTTAACAATATTTAAGAGAGTTTTTGAACATAGAAAATGTCTTCGATCTTTTTGTTCAGAAGCAAAAACAAGTGTGGAGTTTATAGTTTTGTTTAGTATACATACATTTTGTACAGAAACACAAATGGTATCATAAGGAATACAATGCACCAGAAAAAGTAACTCTTTAAAAAGGAAACCTTTAAATGTATAAATGTAAAAGTAAAAAATATGTACTTTGCGGTGGTCACATGGGTGATGACAGCATCTGTCCTGAGGAAGCCCTCTTATAAGTGTCTATGCTCTAAAATCAAACTAAGTTGTGAAAGCTTGAAA
>JAUZSV010377950.1:0-19005 GCA_034780495.1 Parotocinclus cesarpintoi | reverse complement strand
GAGTTTTCGGGTAGTGATGCCAGAGACGAAGAGTTTCTTCACGGATATTACATACTGTACACGTTCTTTGGTCCGATGAAGCGGAATTTTGGTCCAAATAAGCAAATAACATTACACGTATGTAATAGGATTTGTTTCGGTACTTTGGATTTGGTCCGAATAAGCGGCTGGTCCCATTAACCGGAATTTACAGTATTGTATTTTGTGCACACAGGTCTTTGCCCAACAGTCGTAGCTTCGTGGCACTGCCAGTTACTGCTGTATTTAGTTTTGACTTGATCCTTATCACTATTCTATGCCAGCTGGAACAACCGGTTAGTCTTGAAAATGGTGATGTCATCCAACCATTGGTTCTCCAGGGGTAAAGATTGGGGCGAACTCGAGGGTGCCCTCTACTGCAAGAGGATGGTGGTACATCTCAATGCCTTCCTTTTTCCTCTCTACTTCTTAAAAGTGAAAAAAAAACAGTCCCGAAGTGCACAGGGTCGCAGGCAGGCACTGATTGTCAGGGCGAGATATGTTGCTGTGCCCAGTCCATTACTCAGCGTGTGCCTGGGCCAAGGCTTAAACCTCCAGGTGCAATTGACAGGCCCGGTGTGGGCTGACCTTTCCGATAAAGGGCCCATCGGGGGGCTTTTTTCTGCTGTTTGAATCAGAGAGAAGGTTACGGCTTCATCTGCAGTGCGTCTAAGTGCCGGGTTTTGTTCTTGCCGTTTTGTCATGGCAGGACAGTGTCAATGGAGGAGTCGATACAGAGCGCAACCAGACGGAAGGAACAGAGACGGACTTCTTAAAAACTAAAACGTACAGATTTATATCTGGTAACGGAATACTTTAATATAACAACATTTAAAGATTCAAAGCAATTTTGGGCGAAACTAGCTTGTGGTAAAAGTTCCTTCCTTTATTTTACCATATATGTTTATTTATTTATGTATTTATTTTGAGAAAACATATACAGTACACCGAGTGTGGTTTGATCTTAAGAGCTCAGGATCATAAGAGTTGCTGTTTCTCAAGGCGCCACAGGGGAGCAGCAATAACACCCGGCGCAAATGTCTTATAGCGCAGGCAAAAGTGGCGGGAAACCAAACTGACTAAGTGAACGCAAAATGGTGTCTACAAGCACAAAATGGTGTCCACAACCAACAGGAAAGTCTGCAAACTTCCAATAAAAGCATAATTCTTCATTCTCTTCAAACCCCTTTCAGTCATTGTCTTTAAGCAATACTATCTTTATAACCTCGTTTTGTTTCACGTCAAACTATTTTTTATCACCCTATTAAAAGATTTTGCCTTGATTTAGGGCTAACCTTCTACAAAAGGTGGTTTCTCACACTTTTAGAAACTAAGTCTGCACAGGTGTAAGCGCTAATTAGGCCACAAAGCATTCTGGTTAAACGTAGTTCACCTTTAAATCGGATCGTGAGAAACGTATCTAATGTTGGACGTTGGTACACTAGTTTATTGAGTTATTTGTTTGGTTGTTTCTAGTGACGAATGGTCGTTTATTTCAGTCGTAAACTTTCATTTAGGCCGAACGTGGAATCGCTAAGCTGAAATTCGGACTTGTCTTGTTCTTCATCTCTGTAGACATCACAGAGTGTCAGAAGCTGCTTCCTATGCTGGCCTCTTTCCCTTTAATTCTTTTCATCTCCACATCCTCTCTCCAGCTCTTATCTCGCTGTCAGAGAGGGGTCCGACACTCTGGGGGCCTGCGGGAGCATCCGAGAGAGATTCCCTGCTGTCAGAAAGTGCAAAAATGAGGATAGAGGGGACTGGTTTGATTGGCAGAGTCGTCTCCACCTTTCATACCTCAGCTCCTCGTGTATATACGCCCGGATCTGTCTGTCAGCATTGAGTCGGCCATGCGGACCGATCCTTTACTCTGGGTCTGAGAAAAAGCATTAAATGTGACAGGGAGAGAACGCTCCTAACAGTCCGTCGCGTCTCCGCCGGCACACCTGCGTCCCGTCCGGGGTCCACAGGTTGGCGCGGCAATGGCATCATTTCAGTCGAGGAATCCATCACATCCAGAGATTCGGCCCTAATAGAACACATCCGCCTGTGATGAAACGGCCGAGCGACTGCTGAATGAGGTTCGGGGTGGATTTTTTGACAATGATTTGTGAGCTCGGCGGGATCGTCGGGGGGACTGAACACCTGCCCGCAAATATGACAACAAAAGGGCATGGGAATTAGGAAACAGGAATAAATAGACTGAACTGCACTGCCTCCGTGTTTGCAGACGTCTAAAGAAGAAGCCGGGAGCTGAACGGTCACGTTATGTGACTAGAATAATGAGAGAACATGGTTTGCAATCTGGCGACTCCTGCTTAGCAAACAGTGGCACCATAGGCTCCAGTTCCAGGACTAACGATCCCAAATCTCCCAGTTTCAGTCCCAAGAACCCCGGTTTTCATATAAAAAACACTCATTCCAAATCAGTACCCAGTTTCATGGCTCCCATACCCAAAGTACTGTTCCGTTCCCAAATCCAGCACCAAACTTCCCAGTTCAACGACAGGCACATTTCCAATCCAGTACATCCCTAGTTTGTCATTTCCAGTTCTAGATCCAGTAACATTCTCATCCAATACCAAATATCCAGAACCAGTACCAATGTGTATGTGCAATTTCCACTCAGAAATATGTCCCAGTTTCCATTCTGCGTTTATTCCAGGTTCAGTTTTAAATACTGCAGTCCGTATTTCAACGCTTTAAGTTCCAGGAGCGACCATCCCAGTAACAAGTGTAGCTCGATCATCACCATCAGACGTTTCTTCAGCTGTTCCACCCCATCCAGGGCCTCGGCTCTAAAATAACCTGAGTTATGCAAATGAATTCTGTGGCCTTAATTACGGTTCAGGTTCGTCTGGAGCTCAGACCGGGCCACACCGTGGACAGATGCGATGTCTCTGAGGAACGGACTGTCATACGCCGTACTTTCCTATGAATATGAATCATGCTATAATTCGGCTCTCCAGATTCCAGACGGGCAAATGATAAACACGATATCTGAGTTATAAGACTGCGGCATCGCGCCTGTTTATTTCTGTTCAGTTGAGCGTCGAGCTTTGAGAAGAGAACGAGTCGTTCTTGTGACATGAAATCATTAATCATGCCTATTGTTTGTAGCAGGGCCGCCAAATTGTGGTCTTTGAGACGGATTGAGTTACACCGCCGGCTGTGTTATCGGTAATCGCGCTGGGCGGAGGGGGAAGCGTGCCCACGGGTCTGTAGATATGATCGAGGTTCAGTGTCATTGATTACAATTTAAACCTGATTCACGGTGGATTGGATTTGAATTACCAAGTGGCTAAGGTAATCCCACGTTTATGAACGTTCAAACCTGGATAAATGTGGCACCAGGGACCTACAGAAGCATACTCGTGACGGGATGGGCAAACAGCATTCAATCTTGGGTAGACCTTACCCATCAGTCAGTTGGACAGCTAAGGAATGAAATAACTGTCCAAATACTTTGGTTTCCAAAATGTTAATGCCTCACTTTCCATCGTTTGCATTCCTGTAATTTGGAGTTTGGTGGAGATCAGGTTTGGGATTGATGCCAGAATGAAGGGTATAGGACCAACATCCCATATTTTATATCTAACAACAGCCTTATTTGTGAACCAGTATCGATTTAGAGACTTAAAAACCGTCCCCTGCAGCCGCGACCGCAACATCTGCAGATGTTGTGCACCGCGCATTCCAATGCATAATCCAAACGCTGGGTGGGTAAGGGGTTAAATAATGGACCTGCTGCTGGTGCCCATCAGTGTGTTATTTCCCGCCAAATCCGAACCGCCTTCACGCGTCGCCTTGGCAACCAGGACTAAAAAGCAAAAAAGCGCACAGCAGAAGCTGAGGATGCTCAGTGCAGCACGGGCAGGTGATCGTGCAGAGGAAAAGTTATGCAGATGGAGGAGCAGAGATGAAACCGAGATCACGCTGCTAGGTTCGAACTGATTTCTTTCGCCCAGCCCGGGCACCTTGGATGGCAGGGATTCTGGCTTTGCCCCTCGGATCTGAGCACTTTATTTCTCACCCCCCGCGCCCTTCCTCGCCGGATGAGAGGATTCAGCCTTGCTTTCTCCTCTGACATCCCCTTCTCCCCTCTCGGAAAGTGGAGGGAAAGTTGCACCGACTTTAAGGACCTATATGAAGATCGGGACCGGCCGCAGACATGCCCATGCACCCCGTCACTTCCACTTTGATGTACCGCGGGATCTGCACCATCCCGGACATCCTCTCGTACCGGACACCGGTCAACCTACCTGAAGATGAAGTGGAAGGTGAGCTCGTGCATGACTGCCATTCTAACAGCCGTGTGTGTCTCGTGGACGCGGGGGTTTGGGGGCACCTGTTAATCCAGCGAGGTGCCCAAAAAATGCCAACCCCTGCACGAATGGAGTGGGATCAGACCTTATTATAACATTACCATACAGAAATTGTATTGTTCACACGATGATAGCTGCTTGTATGTGTGTGTGTGTGTGTGTGTGTGTGTGTGTGTGTGTGTGTGTGCGCACACCAGATCCATCGTCTATAACCATATATATTCAGATTGACCATAAACACACCTCTACAGGTGGGTGCCTACAGCTTTGAGGTTCTGTTCCTCACTAAATTGCCCAGCGAGCGTCCATGGTGCCCTCAGACAGACTGGCACTAGGTCTGCCCAGAGTGTATGCCCGTCTTGCAGCCAGGGATAGGCTCTGCATCGACCTCTACTATTGTGAGGATTTATCAAAGATAAATAAAAATATGTAGTGCACATGAAGACAATTTATTGGATTTGGTATCCACTGACTTGATTGATTGATCGATTGATTGATTGATTGATGTTCTAACCCTGCTAATCCCAGTCAGGGTTGAATCAGGAGCCTATTTTTGGCACAGATGATAATGGATAATGGCCAGATGCCAGGGGTTGATTCCCGACCTCTCAGGCACTGCCGAATGTGAATGTGCCCAAATGATGCCCATTTTGACAGTAACCATTCTACGCCGGTCGTTCATTCAGTCGTGCTTTTGTTATGGTCCGAAAGCTTTGCTCTAGTTCATTTGCATCCCCTAAAACCTGTGCCCGTAGGCGGGAGGTGTCGGAAGCGCCGGCTATAAAATGTTTTGTGAAGTTAATGTGCCTTTAAAACCCATATAAGGAACCTCACGGGACCATAATGGTGCATTTATAACGTTAAGAACGCCATTTATTTAAAAAAAGCATGTAGCGAGTCAAATGTGAATTGTTTTGCATATTTATACTTCAGAATTGAAAAGAAAAAAACGTAAGAAAATCGAATCGCACACTCTGTATTGTGAATCGAATCAAATCGTATCGTTACACCCCTACTATACATTCATAAATGGTCAGGAATGAATGAGGTGTTGCCCTGGCCTCCAAATTAACCAGTCGGATCAACTTATTATAGGAACACACACACACACACACACACACACACGCGCGCAATATGATGGACTAGCCTTGTTTTCGTTTCAAATGGAACAGAGAGACTGCAGTGCAATACTCTTAAATGTTATAAATAATCAATCGTTATTATTTTTTATCAGCCACATTTGGCACAATTGTTGATCTGTGGAGTAAAAATCCCAAATCATGTTATTGTAATTTAGAAAACTAAATAACGTAATGAAAAAGATTGTCAGTGCTTATCTCAGGGTGAAGGTTAGATATTTATTTGTATATATAAGCAGCATTTATTCAGCAAAAATTGATTTTATGCAACTTGGCAACCGGAGTGAAGTCCTAATTGGCTTTATCTATGTAAAACATTTTATTTTTTAGGACAGAATAGCAAAAAAAGGCCTACAAATCAACCTAAAAAGGTTGTTTTATTGGTTTTAGATAAAGCTCTCTGATTAATGTTTCTATTTTGACCTTTATTTCTGTATGTCTTCCCTATTTTTGAACCGAAACGCCGTTCATTATGAACAAGTAACTGCAACCTCATGCAGAAAAAGCTGTAAAACAAAATGTTTTCATGAACAAATAAAATCCTACGCATCTAAAACAATATGAAAAATTCAGGTTGGAAGTCGGCACACATTTTCGTGCAGCTCTAACGTCGAGCCGCCCGATGCCAGGGCAGGAACCTGATGCTGATTGGCACCGTTGGATGTAATGAGGATATTCCCAGATGTTCCTGCGCACCTGGCCACATGCTCGGCACGGCGCTCCGTTGGCACCGTGACGGTGGCACGCCGAGCTTGTTCTGAGCTTGATTAAAGTGCTTGGCAGGGGTGGCAGAGGTGGGTCTGCAGCTCGGGCTCGCTCCAGTGGCTCGGGAGGATGCCACGTCCATTTGCTCGGGAGATGTGTGGGAATGTTGGAGAAGCACGGGAGATGATATCACACATTAGGTCCAGACCTGGTAATAAGTCATAAACCCTGCCACCGTTTTACCCTCAGTACCCACAATGCCCTTAACCCTCAGGACACCTTAGGATGAAGGCTCAGGGTGGAACATTTTAGGAAATCGAGCTGTATATCTGTATCTTTTGGACCTTTTAAGGTAGCACTTCATCAGAAATGTATGCCAGCTCTCTAGAGAAAGTCTCTAGGATCCCAAATAACATCTTAATGTTACTAAATCGATTATATAACCAGACCGGACTGGCACCGGGTCCTAATCTACGGCATCTACTGGGGGCATGCCGATTCTGTACAGCCGGGTGCTTAACAGACCCACAGACTTAACGACCAAACCCTTTGATTAGCCTGTTGGGAGCCTGAATGGACGCTCGGTCCCGTTTGGCACATTAGGCATCGGGTTCATTTAATTTCTAATGGAGAAGATTTAGTCCAGCCGCCACCAGAAACGCTTTAGTGGGATCAGAGCGATAAAAGAAGCTCATATGTGAATAAATTAAAGCAACTGAGGTGCTGCGAGCAGTGCAGAGAAAGTACAAATGGTTTTTATTCTGAATTCACATTGGCACTCGAGCGGGGCAAAGACAATGGACCCCTGAAATAAGGCAAAACAAACAACATCCCCTGATTTCTCTATCATTAATAATGCTTTAAATATTTCTCCTGGCCTCATGCCTTTCCTGAGGAAAGGATTTTAGAACCTTATATCTGGTCTTTAATCATCTGCTCATAGGGTCATAGAGGTGCCTGCTCTGTTCTCCGGTTATTTCTGTGACTGGACCTCTTCGTTCCTCGTTAAAACCTGGCCTGTTTTTGGATCCGTCGTTAAACAGGTTGCTCGTTGACGCTCCTGTCACTGTTTCCTGATTTTAGCTCGTACGAATTTGTTGAAAATCGACCTGTTTTTCCGTCAGCGTGCCAGTAAAGAGGCGGTAAGACAGGATCAGGGGACCAATTGTGCCAATTCTCGGGCGTTTGTCACCTCAGAAGAGCTGAGAGGGGGTTAAAATGGTTTGTTTCAGTTTACCGACCCGCTTTGCGTTTGCTGCTGTGGACGTTCCTGAGCTGCGTCAGCGTCTTCGAGGAGATATTCCGTTGTTTAGACTCGATTTAAATCTTAGAGTAACATCGTAATATCAAGCTACAGGATGTAAAAGCGTTTTACGGACTCCTGTCGTAAAGACGGGTTTGTTTCTTTTTACGATCTGAGTAATGTGCATGCACGTTTTGCTGGTTACGCAAGTCGTCGTTGGCACAAAGCGGGCACACGCTCAAGTTTTATATCCGTGACGAGTAATCCACCAGGAATAAAGATGAAATATACGGAGAAAACCTTTCCCGCGGTTTCCTTCACAAGCATAACACTTATACAGACTGGCATCACCTCCCTAACGGTGCCAGCTTGGCACTGCCCTGCTCAGGTCACTGAGATTTTGCCTTGAAGTGTGTTTTGGCCCGCCCTGTGCGTCTATCATATATAATTTCATTAGATTGCGAGTGATAATTAACACCCTTCGTTTGGGATGTTAGTAGACAAGTGTGTGTGTGTGTGTGTGTGTGTGTGTGTGTGCATGGCACATGCAAAGGTCACCGTTAACCACCTGTCTATACCCATTTAAAGACACAAGGTGTTACTGAGCCGTATCGTTAATCACAGATCTTGCCCTACATGGCCAAAACAAGATACCTGACATTTAAGCGAAGGCGCTGAACTTTACGTCGTCTCCCCTCGGACGGGACGTGACTTTTCGTTTTTCAGCGCGGTCGTATTTCTAATGACACCCCTGTCCGCCCGTATTTACCACGCACGCCTCGTGCAAAAGTTTGTGCCCACCGGTGTTGAGCGAGGGGCGTGAAAAGGAAGGTCAACGCACATGGAGCGGAAAGTATTTGGGCTCCGAGAGAAAACAGAATCTGTAGTTAGGACTCCGTAAGCGCCGACTAATGATAATGACGTACGGTTTCTCCGGATCCGGTCGCTCCCGATGCTGAGCCACGAGTTGAAACGATAAAGATATTCAATTTTCGAGCTTTAGCGCGGCGTTGTTACACTTTTATCTCGCTCTCCCTCTCCCCGTCAAAGTTTTTCAGCTTCCCTTTGTGGATTTTTTGACATGCGACAGCTTCCCCGCTCTGCTCAGACATCTGTCACGCTATAATTATGAGGATGTGCGCTAACAAAGGAGGTCGCGTTTTATTCACCGCTCCCCAATCCCACATCCCGGCCGTGCACTGAGTCACGAAAGTGCAACCGCAAAGCGTGAGGCGTGTCGCTCTCGTGAGGCGTTAAACGGTCCGACCTCACGACGAGGAACGACCGCTTTCGGGACGGGGCTTTCAACGTTCTTTAGGATTATTACACCGAAATCGATACACTTCAGCGTCAGCGTGGGCGACTGTTTGACTAAAGAAAACCATCACACCTGCTCTTTGTGGGTTCGAAGCTTACCCTTGATGCCCGTGATGCCCTTAATGTGATGCCAGTCAACCAAATTTCCTTCTTAAGCCATGGCCAATCTAGAGTGCCTTCATAATAATAATAATAATAACGTTATCATGTTTTCACCCCACTTTTTTCTAAGCAGGGTCATGTTGGGCACAGGGTATGACCCATCTAGGGCAGACCCTAGATGGCACCAGTTCCTGGGACTGGGACCGGGCACAGGTCCAGGTTGCTTCTGCAGTGCCCGGGAACGACTTTTATAAAAGCATTTATAAACTCTGAAATCTTACTCGTTTGTTTGGCGAAGGCCTGGCTCATGTAGGGCACGGGGAGTTCCTGTGCCCACTCGGGGCCAGGGTTCGGTTTGACGTGGCACAACCTACCTAACGGAGTGTGTTGTGTAAGCTCTGTGAATGTACAGCGTGCTTCCGTACTTCCACTCGCCCTCTGGCCACGTTGGCATGGGCGTCCAGGAGCAGAGTAATGTGAGCCGTGATTCAGTGTGAAACCACAGCTTAATACTCAGCCAGAAACTCCTGAGACTTGTTAAATGATATTTCCACTGATGTCTCAATGTGTCGGGTCCTAGAAGAGCCGGAGATGGATGCAGTCTGCCAAAGAGAGGTGTAAAAATAGTGAACACACACACACACACACACAAGGGCTTTGGGTTGTTCTTCCAGCAGGGATCGATTTTTAAATGGCTTACGTAAAGCTAGTGTAAATCCTGTGTACTGCAAGTCTGGTGTGTGTGTGTGTGTGTGTGTGTGTGTGTGTGTGTGCATGTGTGTGTGTGCGCATGTGTGTGTGTGTGTGTGTGTGTGTGTGTGTGTTATTATACGGCCCATATTGCATCGATAAGCAAATTGGACATTTGTGACATTATGAGGACATCTCCACCCCACAGGAATTTTTTTAATTAATTAATTTATTTATTTTTATGATTTTTATTTGTCTCGCAGCTCTCGTTTTGTTCTCGATATGTTGTCACCCAAGCTGTTAAAAAGTCTTTTTTTTAATTGAGTTAAACAGAATTTTAAGAGTTCGCTGAAATGCCTGTTCATTAAAGCTTGATAAATGAGTTCGTTAAGAATTAATTTAAATTCAATGCGTGGCTACACCCAAAATTTTATTCCTCCTGTGTCATGGCAAATTATTTATTCCTATTTATATGAAATCAAAAAAACGATTTGACACAAGGAATTATATGTAAAAGCTTAAAAACTTTATCCATGGTGGTTTTCTGATATGACAGACCATTACAATGATTTGTGTTTACCTTGAACATTTTTTATTTGAATGCATTATTTAGAGTTCTGTGGGATTAATAATAAATTACAGACGATTAGCCAAGCCGGTGTTCAATCAGTGAATAGGGATATTAAATCCTAAACGGAGGCAAGAATGTAAATGATTTAACTGATCGGGTTTGAAAAATGTCTTACAGATAAATTATGAACATAAAACATAGCGTAGATGTTTGGTTATGGCACGTCTGAAAGGAAAGTAAATATATTTTAGTCACGTAAAAGCCATGCCCACGGTCTCCCAACCGGTCGTGTGGCAGTCTTTTGGTTTTATACGGTTTTAAAAGGGGTTTGATTGGCACACGCTGGTCCATCACTACAACATGGACCGCCACGTCCTGTGTTCTGTTCCCGTCGATTCAGAAATGATTTAGAAGATGAATCCCTGCTCCATTTGACCACCTCTGTAGAAGAGGGTACAGAATAAAGAGGGTTCTCTCTCTCTCGGGGTACCGATTAAGCCGAACGACGTTCTCTTTGTAGGTTTAATGTCCGTATAAAGGGCTCGCCAAGAAAAGGCTACAAAAGATTAACGAGTTTTCTTTGATCTGACTCCATTCCTCCCCCACGATCCTCGTTCCCTTTTCACGCCGCCTGTATTTAAACTCTATTTCGGTTCTGCGCCTTTGGAGAGACCTCTGTGCCCCCTCCTCGACGGTGAAGCAATAATAATCCCTGCTGCTGTTTCACACACTTTGTTCTCCAGCACAGGCATCATCACGATTCTGAACCTCCAACCAAACTTTGAGGTTCAGATGTTCTCCTGATGATGCTGTTTCATCAAAACCCACCCAATCACAAGCAACCTCCCGAATTTTTTTGCTTTCACAACAAATTAGAAACTAATCCTCCAGAACATCCGTTGCCGGATTTAAGCGAGGTTCTTCTCGCCCTCCGTCCCCTGGTTGTTTATCAGAGTCGCCGAAGCGGTGCAGTTCGGGTACCTGATACAATTCGGCGCATTAAGAGTGCACGACACAGCCCCGCGCCCCGTCAGGGGCCTCGTATGTCATAATTACGATCTTGACATATATTAAGCTGACATGCGGAAAATTGGGTGTGACCCGATACTGATCTGTAATCCATATTAATGAGATTCCACCGCCACGGCCGTCCTCCAGCAGCTTGAGCAGATCCTGGTCTTCTAATCGAAAGGTTTTAGGATTTCGTGGTCAATAATAAAACTTTATCTCTCTTTCTCAGAGATCCGGGAAGCCTTTAAGGTGTTTGATCGCGACGGGAACGGCTTCATTTCCAAACAGGAGCTTGGCATGGCCATGCGCTCTCTGGGCTACATGCCCAACGAGGTGGAGCTGGAGGTCATCATCCAGAGACTGGACATGGACGGTATGGTGACGCCAAACAAATCCAAATCCTTTCTTTTTGGGAGGTTTTAATGGACTGAAAGATCTGAGGGCATTTAGTTTTTGGGTTGACCTGCTCCTTACAGTTTCAGACGTTGCTAGATCTTGTTTTCCAAAATTCCCACTAAGTTTGTTGTAGCCTGATTTCTAAATGGAAGAGCAATCTTAGGGTATCACGGATTACCAGAAGATTGAACCCGAGGGTGAGAGTGGGAAGGAGAAACTCCCTAAATGTGATGACAAAATCCCTTGGGAGAACTTAGGAGGCTTTATGGTCCTGGGACTGGTGTGAAAACAGAAGACGTCATGAATAAATAGGCTGTGGCAGAACAATAACCGACTCTACAGTGATGTAAGGGTTTTGCTTTGCAGACCCGACCATCCAACCATTACAGATTTCGGCTAGACCTCCACATTTCTTATTGGTAATGGTTCTGGTCTCTTTTTTTTACTTTTGGATCCTTTGAAACGACATTATTCATGACTGATTTCATGAAGGAAAGAGTCATTCCAGGGTCATTTTGAGCATTTTTATGTGTTGTTTTACATAATCTATGACGTCTCGTTCACTGTGTCTCTCTCTCTGCCTCCCAGGAGACGGCCAGGTGGACTTTGAGGAGTTTGTAACCCTCCTGGGACCGAAGATCTCTGCCGCCGGAATGCCCGACAAGTTCAACGGCACTGACTTTGACTCCGTGTTCTGGAAGGTAATTATTTTATCACGACCGACGCTCTGCAAATACGCTTGGCTCATCCGTTCCTAAGTTTAGATATAGCGCCCCCTAGCAGTGCCGTTCCCTTTCTGCTCTTGTGAGTGATGTCCTGCAGCTTTAAAAGTCATGCCTCTATTAAAGGGAACCTCGAGCGCTTTCCGAACGGCTCCCTAATCTCTATCAAACAGCCCCGTACCATTAATTACCTGTCCTCATGCTGAGCTTTTCACCCTCGCACTAGGCGTCCGCCATGCTGGAGCGACCCTGGTCAACTTTAAGCACTCTTATTTATTTATTTCGTTCTTTATTTATTCTCCTGGCTGGTCCAGACCTGGCTGTCCGTTCGTCCGCTGTTTTAGCCTAAGAGCGGATTATCGGATCATAAAATAAGGTGTTTTGTCGTTGTTTTGCAGTGCGACATGCAGAAGCTCACCGTGGACGAGCTTAAGCGTTTGCTCTACGAGACCTTCTGTGATCACCTGTCCATGAAGGACATCGAGAACATCATAATGACCGAGGAGAACCACATCGAGAACCCTGAGGATTGCCAAGTGGACATCGATTGTAAGTACAGAGGGCTGATTGGGGCCCAAACCAGACTGCGCTTTTGCCTCGTTGCTCTTCTACGGTCCTTCTAGTTTGTGGTTCGTGCGCGAATTCGATAAGAAACAGAACGTACGGCGTAAAATACACGCCCTAAACCTTTTTAATTTGAGCATCTGCTTCCGTCCGGAGTCATTCGACTGATTTCCAGTGATCATTTATAAGCGATCGAAAGGCGTATTTCACATTTCTGTTATTTTGTTCAACAGAAAAGATTAGGCCCGGTTTCTACATGAACGATCTAACAACACGCACACTTCAAACGTCGCCTTTTCAATCGGCTAAAGAACGAGAAACTCTGGTGGATCCATTTCTAAAACAGCAGGGAACGAAGTGTGCCAGTGTGGTCGCGTTTCGGTTTTAGCCCAAAAGGAACGAGGAGAAATTAACGTGCATTAACATCAAATAAAGACGGGTAAAAACAAGAATTGGTCGGGTGCCAGTACTGGGTATTCCCGGTCTCGTGAACAGATGGACAAAGCTGGAACGAATTACGTAAGGCAGAATGAGCAGTGCTAAATAACGGTGCGAGTTTAGAGACGGTTTGCGCTCGGTAGGCCAAGCGCTGTGGTTGTGTAGAAGGTTGACGAAGCTGGCGTCGAGGAATGTATCTCCGATTGTTTTGCACTAAAAGACCTAAATAAAAAGCAGCGTGAACTCTTTCCACTTCATGGTCTCGTACCGTTTTGCTCCGCAGCGTCGAGTCCGACCCAGCAGGTGAAGCAGACTTGCGTGAGGAAGAGTCTGATCTGCGCCTTCGCCATTGCGTTCATCATCAGCGTCATGCTGATCGCGGCAAACCAGGTGCTCCGCAGCGGCATGAAATAGCGACGTACCGAGAGCGGCGTTGAACCGTAAGACACGCGTCCGCGTCTGGGACGTTCACCTGGCGGTGCTGTGATTTGGGAGAACTTCCAGACGGAACCGTACAGAACAAAACAAAACAAAAAAAGAAAACAAATACATTTCTGAATTTCCTGGACTCTGGAGATGCATGGAAACCTTCCATCCAGGATCCTCGGCCTCCGTCCTTACTGCATGAACTGGTGCATGGACCACCGGTAGTCCGGTAGTAAAACATCAGTAGATCTGCTGTGCATCCGTACGAGGAGTCCAGGAGGAACTGCAAATCCCGGCGTTCCCATTCCATGTGCATGTCTAAAGGGCTGGTCAGGATATGCTCACGTCCTAGAGTGCGTGTTACGTGTTGTTCATCGCTCACTGTGCACCCGACGCCCCGGCCGAACCTCAAGAGACGCCTCAACCTTACGATTTCTGCCGTATCGAGAGCTGAGGGAGCCGGGAGCTCGGCCTTGACCCTTTGAGATTGGAGATTTTGGCCCTGCATCGTCCAATGGTTTCGATTGTAAAACTCACTAAAGCCTGCACACTTTCCCAAAATCATGGGGTCTGCTGAGTTCCCTGCTCCTAGAACAACAAAGCGTTTAAAGCAATAGTTGTCAAGGTGAGCACTGAGCTCTCTTTACCTTCAGCTTTGGACACATCTTTGGTTTTGGGCCAGGTTTGGGCACCCCTGGTCAAATGGCATGTTAGTACTGTGGACCTTATAGTGCCCCTGTGCTTAAAGTTCTGGACCCATGAGTGCCCCAGTGGGTAGTACTCTAGAATTGGACCTGGCTCAGCGGTCTAACGTGGTGGGTAAGGCGAGAATGTTCTGGGCTACGAGCCGTTTTAAGGCGACAGGGTGGGCTGATTGTTACGGTTTGATGGCTCAATATTTAAGGCTCCGACCCTACATATGACCACGGTTGCCCAGCCCATTGCTCAGACTGTGTATATGGGGTGTGAGAATCTGTGTTTCATAGTTGTGTGTTATTGCTTTAATCGTACAGCAGAAACACCAACAGGATTGAGATTTCCTACGGACAAACACTATGCATTTTAGGGTTTTACGGTCAAATGTACAGTTTTTCATTGTTACATATCCGTACCTTTGCACTGTTGATGCATGGAGCTGAACTCATCACGGATACGGGACGAGGACCGACGTAAAAGGGTTACTTTACTGTGATTTCGGGAGGGGACCGATACTTAAAAGACACGGCGAAATATCGTAAACGTAATATCGTTGTTACGCGGAGCACTGTAGCATTTATCGTTTCTTTCCGTCAGTGCTTACATTTGAGGCCGTCGTCCCTTAGCTTTTTTTATACTGTAGCATGTCGGAGTGGAAGAAACGTTTCCTCAGGACTGGACGCATTCGTCTGTCATTAAGGAGGAACGAATTACAGGGACACAACGGGTAGTACAAGTGAGGAACGGGAGTCAAGGAAGCACGGAGATAAGAGTGGAATAATAAGATCGTTTTAACTCTTTATAGCTTGCTGTAACGGGACTTTGGGTTTTTAACGCGAGGCTGGGTTTGTACGTTAACGCGGTACCACGTCCAGACCTGAATACGTTCCAGTACTTGCACAACTTAAGACAACGTACGCTATTTAAAAACGCACAAACAAAACGCTGCCACGTTTCAAACGTAAAATATCGCTGCAGGCGCACAGTCCGGATAATTCTGCGTACGATAAGTGTAAGTACGCACGATTGCGAGCGACGGCTTTGAGTGAATTTCGGATTTCGGCACGATTTTTTTTGTAAGCGTAAAAGAAAAAAAGAAAAAGAAACATCAAAGAAAGGTGAGGGTTTGTTTGTGCGGGTTTGTTGCCGCTTGTGTTTTGTCGGATCAAAGAAACAAGAGCAATTTTGTACGATAAGCACTTTTTGTTTTTGCCTTACGTGGGAGGAATCACCTTTTTTTAAACATTTCCTTTTTTTAAAATCACCACACAGCCAGAATGAATATCCAAAAAACACATTCGACCTCGATCAAAACAATAATAATAATGCAAAGTAATCATTTTATTGGAAATGGCACGCGCCAGGCATGTTGTTAAAACTTAAAACGAACCCTCTTAACAAACGCATTTGCAGTTCTGCCCCCTATAGGCCATGAGTGGTATAGATGGTAAGTAGAATGGACAGAACAGTGACGTGTGGACCTTTTTGGACCACACCCATGAACACGTTCTTCTCACGAATGGATTCGGAGGGCATTTTTTCAGCGTTTCGTGTTTGATTGTACTAAAAGCTACATCAGAGCGATCGACAGCCTTTGAATGCGAGCGTTTCGGTGAAATGTTTTCCTCCTGAATGTAGGCCTGAACGTGAACGTGAGGAAGTTTGAATAACGGCCACAAAGCACCTGATGTAAATAACGGTGTTCTTCTGTGCTGAAAGCAATACATCACTGTAACCCGAAGCACTGGGGTCCGAGAAGATGTAATTCATTAAATAATCGCACTTTAAATGGCTGTTAAACACAACGTTAATGCTCTGTCTTTGGATGAATGTTTATTGTAGATACACAGCTGTAGTACAGAAATATGTTTAATGGCTTTTGTATTACATCAGTGTTCATGTTTGTGGGTTAAATGTTCACGGCAATATATAACGACGACTAAGAGATGCTGTAAAAGCTCAAGCTCGGTTCGTTTGGTGAAAAAAATACAGACGTTTGTCTAAAAGTGCTCTGATTTGAGACCTTTGTGTGAATGTTACCCTTATCTTTATTTGCCTTATTTATATATTTTACTGTTCTTTAGACTGAGACGTTTTTTTTGGAATCATCTGTTTGAGTGTATTCCTGTGTTTTATTTGTCGTTTTCGTTTCAGAGGCACCTCGGCACGCTCGGTTTCTGAGCCCGATGTCTAAATCTGATGTGATTCGTGAGTTTGGGTTTAAACTGTGAAGTGTGTTTTACTGCGTCTTCCTGTAACACTGTACACCACAAAAATTAAAACGGTACACACTCCTTATGATGACGGCATGAAAGGAACTTGTGTTTTATCCTAATTCTTAGAATATTCCACCCCTTTAGTGCTATGCCTAGTACTTAAAAGGTTTAAATTCCCTTTTAAACGCCTACTGAATAGTCATGAAGAGTCTAATTTATTTCTATAGAGCTTTTTATAACAGAGCCTTGTCTCAAAGCAGCTTTATAATATTATATTATCTTAAAACACCAATCCCAAATTGACCAGGCCTAGGTTGACAGTGGCAAGGAAAAACTCCCTGAATATAGAAAGAAGAAACCTTGGGAGGACCAAGCCTCAAAAGGTGGCCCGGCCTCCATGGGTGGCCCAGATGATAAAATAATTTATAGTAAGTTCTAGTAATAATAAAATTGGGTGTATATATATATATATATATATAAAATAATATTTTTATATTTTATATATATAGTGTAATGTAAATGAAGTGCATTACATTTTTCCACCAATAACTTTAATAGTAGTAATAATAATAATGATAATTAATAATATTAATTTATAGTGCTAATACTATTTATTTATTATTATTATTTTTCCTGCTACTTGTGAGAATAATTATAGAAATAATAATTAAAAAATAATAATAATAATAATTTATACTGCTACCACTACTTACTTTATATTATTATTCACCTCCTACAATATCAGCAAGAATAATTGTGAGAATAATTATAAAAATAATAATAATAATAATGTATTCTGCTACCACTACTTACTTAATATTAATATTATTATTTATATTTTGTATTATTATTTCACCTTCTACAATATCAGCAAAAATAATACGAATAATAATAAAAAATAAAAAAAATAATTATTAAAATTATTTTTTTAAATATAAAAATATATTTTTATATTATGTAATATATATATTTTTAATAATAATTATTATTTCTTAATTTTAATTATTTTAAGCAGTATTATCATCCTTATGCACCGTTTTAAAATGCAGAGCAGCCTGCTGCAGAAAGTATTCAATGTAAGAAAGCAGACAGATCAATAGCGAAGTCAATTCAGTGCTCAATACAAATCATCCCCTTCTGAGAAAATCGGAGCAGACCAGCCTCCCTAAATCAGTGCTGTACTGAGAAGAAAAAAAGCTGCTATCTGCTGCTGGAACGGGACGATCGACTGCAACGGAAACGTCAAAATGTGCATTTCTGGGCCTTCGTATCACGTTCGAACGTCTCATAACTCAAATACAGCTCATTTTGTGGCAGTATGACTGTTTGGTTGGCCCATATGGTCGATTTTGGGAGTAGCAAGTGCCACCCTGGTCGTGCCAGAGAACTCTGAACATAGTAATAAACCTGAGATGTTTAAAAAGTCACTCGACTCTGAAAGTGAAGACCATGTGAGAAGAGGACGTGAGGTTGAAATGTGATCCCTCGATCGGTAGGGAATAAACGGTGTGATCACTGGTGTTCTTACTGGTGCATTCGAATTTAAATTGGGCCGGTTATGGAGGATGGAAGTGTGAAACGCTGTCAAGTTCTGCAGAAACGAAGCGTGCCGCCGTCCGTTAATCCGGTTCATAATTACCTGAATGATGAAAGGGACGCTGTGACATTGTCTGAAACAAAGCAGAAATCAGCGCTCAGGGACGAGACGAGAAGAGACGAGAAGAGCAGAGAGCAGCTGTGGAAAGAATTCCTGAACGTTCCTCAAGTCCACCTGATTCGTATGGAGATAACAGACAGAGCGAAGAGGCAGGATTAGATTAATATTTGATGATGCATAGCACAGCCTCTCCATCTCTTACCCTTCGCTTCCTCTCCAAAGTCACATCCTGTCATTGTTTATAGTTAAAGGTTCATCAACGTGACACTGATTCCATTAAACTTCGAAACACGTCCGGCTAAAAAAAACAAAAAAGATTCATTAAACGCCTGGTTTAGCCAAAAGTCTGGGGAGTCGTTTTAAGGAGACGAGATTAGAGGTGTCCTGATTAATAAAGTGTAAATCTGTTTAAAAAGGTTTATTAGCTGGAACACGAAGCAACGGAACGCAGGGAATCAAACTGTACGGAATCCAAACGAATCAAACTGAACTGAATCCAAACGAATCAAACTGTACTGAATCCAAACGAATCAAACTGTACTGAATCCAAATGAATCAAACTGAACTGAATCCAAACGAATCAAACTGAACTGAATCCAAACGAATCAAACTGTACTGAATCCAAATGAATCAAACTGAACTGAATCCAAACGAATCAAACTGTACTGAATCCAAACGAATCAAACTGAACTGAATCCAAACGAATCAAACTGAACTGAATCCAAACGAATCAAACTGTACTGAATCCAAACGAATCAAACTGTACTGA
>JAUZSV010377877.1:0-11257 GCA_034780495.1 Parotocinclus cesarpintoi | reverse complement strand
GCCAGTGAGAATGTGTATGTGTTTAGTTTTTTTATTTTTGTGAGACAGATTCCGTCTCACACACACACACACACACACACACACACACACACACACACAAAATACAGTTTAAAAACATGTTATTTAGAAATATCAATGACAAATAATTGATAATTGTATCTTATTGGGCAATGAAAGCAAAGAATTACCTTATACTTCCCGAGCACTGGGTGGCGCCCCCCAGTTATCAGCATGTCCTCCCCTCTCTCCAATACACAACGTACTGGTCGTTCAGTCCTACACAACATGGGTAATCACTAGAGAACACCTGATGCTATATGCTATTCAGAACGTTCTAACTAAATATTAGCCTAAATTGTAATACAGGTAGCAACAAGGCTTCAGTACTACAGACATTCTATAATTGTTGTCAGTTAGACAGGTTTGGGACTATGTTACAAAACCTACAAAGCTTTATGTTACATGAAAAATACATTTTAAAAGTAGGCATTTATAAAAGGTCAAATCTGATCAACATAAATAACAAATAACCTAGATAAACATAAACACTGGCCTAATCTGGTCTCTATATTGTATAACTGTATTTCGCACGGAAGATTCATGTCCACAAAAATATACAGTTGTACATTTTTTAGTGTTTATTGCATTTGGCACTAATAATGACAATGTGCCCGAAATTAGCTAAGATTTTGGGGGAACTTACTTCCAAGCAGCCACAGCAGTGATGCAGGTTATAATGGTCGTTTTGGTGACTTTACCCCCAAAAGCTCCACCAACCCGTTTAACATGGCACGAAACTCGATTGGATGGGATGCTTAGCGTATCTGCTACAGCCATCTAAGGAAAATACACGTTTTCTTTGTTATGTAAATATAAAACAAGTATATATTTATATACATATACATATCCACACAGTGTTGGGTATTGGTAAAAAAAAATATGTTTCTGGGATTGTTCCATTGCTATAATGATTATTGTAGCTTATTAATACTACACCTAATCATAACCTCAACATTAACCCCGTTAACCTAAAGCCAGTGTTTTGTCTCTTCGTTTTAATAGTAAAAAGTGTTTGTAAACAAGAAATTAAAGTAGTGTTAGATCAGCAAAATACAGGCAGAAAGTGAAAATGTATCTTTGTATCTTTCAGGGGATAAATGGTCCCTACAAGCACAAGCACACACAATAATATACTCCCAGTTGCGCTTGTGTGTGTACCTGGACACATGTTGGGTTTTTGGGTGCATGTATGTGAGAGAAAGTGTGTGTGTAACTGGACACAATCCTTGAGCAAGGCCCTTAACCCACAATTGCTATATATACATATACATATGTGTGTGTGTGTGTGTGTGTGTGCGTGCGTGTGTGTGTGTGTGTGTATATACTTGGACACATGTTGGGTGTTGTGTAGACACATAGACTTGCATCTCTTTCTCCTCCCCTACAGGAACGACCAGCATGCTTTGTGTTTCCATGTAGAAATGGTCCTGTCCTCCTAAACGCATCTCTCCTGAGGCAGACACACAAGCACACATTATTAGGAACATTTCAGAAACTTTATCTAACCAAACTAGCTATTTATGACATAGCCATCTTAGCCCCAAGAGTATGTTTACTTTTTAGGCGCACTAAAAAGTATAATTACAACAACAAGTGTTCTAGAAATACAGGCATTAAATGAATATCTACGACTAAAGGAACATGGTTACTAGCTAAACCCGCCACCAGAAACAGTAAAGACTGTGTGACAGATTTTACAAAACCGCATAAAGCCAAAGTTCTAAATTAGACATATAATAATAATAATACATTGTGTTAGCACATTTCCATCTGAATGCCATCACAATGCATTGAGAATGTACCAATCATCTTTGCTGAGATACAACAACCATAAGATACACCTTAGACTGAAGCTTTAAAATTTTCATTACAATAAGAAATCAAATACAGTCAAACCAATAAACCCAACTATATTGGTTATTACTGCAAAGCTATTTAAATGCAAGAGAGTTAGAGAAGAGAGCACACTTTGACTTGCCGGAGTATTGACAGCTGGTTTAGATTTATGCTTTCATCAAATGCAGGCTTTCAAAGAGGCCTGTCTGATCTGCCAATACATGACATTTGCTTATGTTGTGAGCACAAATGGTTTATTTTTATTACAGTCCAAGCGTAATTAGACCATAAGTCACATTTTGTGTGCTCAGGAGTGGATGGCAAAGTTTGGAAATGGTGAAGAAAGACAACCGATAGTTAGACAATAAGTAAGTCTTTTTTTCCATTAATTGAAGGCTACTGTATTCGGTGGGAGCACTGTCGTGTCTATACATACTCTATACATAATGGCTTACTTAAATGTCAGAAGATTAATACCATTAGGCATATTAAATAGAATATTCATTTGCCCTTTACTATACACACTTATAAAAGTGGCAAAATGATTAATTTATTATGAAACCATATGCCTATGTGAAGCTTTAGTTAACCATGAATGGAACCATGGTTAAAAAAAAAAAATCGAACCTTCATAAACATGATCTGCCTCCTGAAATGCTTTGGTAACATCTCCTTTCTGGATATCTCTCTGAGGAAGAAAGAAGGATTGCTTCTCCACAGCCTCCTGCAAATCCAATGCAACACACAAACGGACAAAAAATGAGTCCATTAAGAACTGCTTATTGTTTCAGGTTTTAGTTGGGTTTGCATCAGGATGAATATGATATGACTGACCACAGTGTGGGAAGGAGATGTGAACACGGTGTTGTGTGAGGTGACCAAAAAGTACGTGGGTGTGAATATAAAGACTTTGAATGCAGTTGTCCCTCAAATGGATGTGGCAACTGCTAAATACGGAGTACTTGCAGCTGTGATGACAAACTTGCATGTTGCTGTGTGCTTTCGAAGCAATCAGCATTTTTTGCCTCTGTGTTCTGGTTGGTCATCTCACAGAACCAATCGAGTGTATTTTTTTTAAATAACTCCAATTACATGACTCCAAACAATTAGTTCAACAATCAGAGCAGTCATATGTCAACAGAGAATCAACGGGAATGGATTTGACTTTTTGAATGGTACATTGCAGAAATGTGTTATGCTGAAGTCCCGCACAGTTTGCATTAAACACTGTATGTTCAAAATGAATGCACAAAATTTTTACACAATCTATGTTCATGTTCCTGGCAGAAAGGGATAATACGTTCTAAACCTATCCTGGTTTTAGTGTCATAAGTGGACCCTGGGGAGGACCAGCCTCCATCACAGTGTTGGGGGGCTCCAATCAGTAAAATGTGATAACTCACACTCCTAAATTGTTTTGCCAAGGCTCGAACCTGGAGCAATGCGGTGGTGTTCTAGCGTATGTGACTGCTATGACAAGAAAATTTAACCTAAAATTATCATCTTAATAAGTTGTGCAGTACAAGTGAGGCTTCATAGAGTCTCTAACCTCCACAGTGAAGATTTTCTCTGGCAGATCCTCGTAGCTGATCTTCAGAGCCATGGCTGCACGTTTAGCGTGCTGCTTCGTATCAGCTACGACGGCACAAACCATGTGACCAACACAGGTCACCTAGAAAAAGACAAGCATGAGCATGTATATATTCGGAATTAACAAAGTTATTTACCATTATAATGTATTTAACATTATTATTACAGTACAAAAAATATTTTGTTTCAGCATCAACAAGGCTCTGGTGTTACAACTCTGGTTCTTATGAATACATTTAGAAATTTTGTAATTTACATAATAATAATAATAATAATAATAATAATAATAATAATATTAATAACCAATGACAAAATAATGAAAGTCTGAAATAAGTCTTATTTTACAATCCCTTAAAATAGTTCTACACCTACTTCTTTACAAAATTCTTTATACCACTTCTTGCATTAACATCATAGTAAGAATACAGTGTCAAAGTTTTACAAATCTATACATAATCTGAAGGTTTTATTAACTTTTAACAAGGTTGAACAAGTGAACTATGCGTATTGTAGTATCTATACTGTATTTATACTTGAAAGCACAGCTACAACTTGCTTTAAAATATTAGTAACAGTGCTTTAATATTTTTGGGACTTGTCTGCATGAAGTATTATTTTTCAAAAATCCTAGGCGTTTTCCTGTTATTACGTCCGGCAGAGTCAACTACTGATAAGTTAGCAATTCTTACTGATTCTACTGGTTAATCATCAATTAATAAAATGCTTATTTGATACGCAAAATAAAACAGTTTTACAGTCCATATATTGCACCAAGTATCTCCAAAATTAAGATTTAGATAGATGACATTTTGAAATGTTTTATTATACAGTAGGCTCTATTGATGCACAGGTATATATAGTGAATATGTTAGAGACAATGTGAGCTTCATAGAACAAAATAGCTGAAAACACAAATACTAAAAATAAAAGACTTTATAGAAGGAGTCCCCTAATTTTTGTGAGAAATATATCATTTTATACTTTCTTTACTTAATATAACCAGATTCTAAACCAAACTGTATTTGTACTATTTTATTTTTGAGTTGCTACTTACCCATCTCAACTTAAGCAAAAAAAACAAAAACAAAAAAAAAAACAATCAAGCCATTCATTCATTCATCTTCCGCTTAATCCACACGGTGCCCACCTGACAATTCTGGGCACAAGGGTATGAACAACCTTAGATTAGGGGCCAATCCATTGTAAGATACACACACAGTCACACACTAAGGGCCACTTTTTTAGAGACACCAATTAAATAAAACACGTCTTTGGACTGTGGGAGGAAACCGGAGTACCCGGGGGAAACCCATGCAGACTCAGGGAGGACATGCAGACTCCACTAAAAGAGCATCCAGGCCTCTCCACAGTGGGATTGAACCCAGGACCTTCTGTGAGGCAGCGGGGGTGCTACCCACCGACCCCCCGTGCTGTCTTCAAGCCGTGACCATAATTTTGACTTTCATTTTAGACTTTTAAGTTTAAAGCAGGCAAAGTTCATTAAACAATAACATTGATCTGCTCCAATTTGTTTTTATATTTCTTCTTTTTGATGTATAGCAATCCAGAGCTCAGCATGGACTAATCCATTAAATAAAAATAATAGAAAAAACACAAGTATTACCTCCTTTTCAGCAAGCAACTCCTCATCAATCCCGGCAAAGGCTATGACTTTCCTGCCTGGAATATCTTCAGCAGTGATCACATCCACAACGCCAGGCATCATCATAGCACCGCTCACATCAATGTGCCTTCATATAGTGCAACAAATTCACAATATGATAACTGTATCTGCTCATGGACAGTATATCACTGTACACACATCTGTGTACACACTCCTAAATTCAGCAATAAACAGTTCTGTAAGAGGACCTGCTAGATTATACTTTCAATGCATTTGATTCATTGTGTGCGCGTGTGTGTGTGTGTGTGTGTGTGTGGTAATTACATAATCTTAGCGTGTGCTTTGGTACTGGTGACGACAGACAGGAAGAGTTCTCCATCTGTGTGTGGCATGTCGTCGCAGTACACAGCTTCTCCTGTAGCGTGTGCGGTAGAGGAGCGATGAGGCAGTGCTCGACCCACTGGGTCCATTTCTGACACAGCCTACACACCCAAGTACACACAAAATAAGCAAACAATCTATAGTTTATAAGAAGTAGTTTTAAGCACCGACACACACACGCACGCACGCACAGGGGCGCACGCACGCACAGGGGCGCACACACAGGGTTGCACGCGCGCACACACGTTCATAGATACACTCACCTGGAACTCCTGATATCCAGGCTGAATGTGGTTGGGTAGTGGATCTACTGCACTCAGCTCATCACTGGGAATTACACTCTGAATAACTTTCTGTTTAAACAACCACACAAATGAATACGTGTAAGAACCATATACAAATATAACTGTTAGAAAAGGAAAATGGTGAGGAGGAATGGAAAGTTACAATAAGAAAAGGACAGACGGGGAAAGAGATTTACATATACACTAGTGTTACTGAAATGACCCTTAATGCTGATAGTGACATTAAATACAAAAACATCCATTTTTTTGTTATTCCTTTCATAACATTACTTTTTCTTCTTTTGTTCTTCCCTTTTGTTTGTTTGTTGGCTTTTTACTGTTTGTGTAATTCATTTTTATTTTATTACCTTTTCTATACTTGCCCTCTCTCATTTCTTTCTTGTTTATTTATTTATTGAGTGCAATTGTGGGTTAAGGGCCTTGCTCAGGGACCCAACTGTGGCAGAGGTGGGATTGGAACTCTGGACCTTCTGGTCCATAGTCCAGTACCTTACCATTAGGTCACCACAGTCCCCGAATAAGTAAGAAGAAAGAAAATATGAATAAAGTAAGAATAGTAATTACTTCTGGTGTATTAGTTATTATATCAGATCAGGTCACTGTTATTCTACAGCAGGTTTTATAAACAGTCTGTGCTCATGCAATCTGAGATACGAACTCGTACCTTGTCTTTGAGGTGTTTCAGGACGTGCAGATAGAATCTGAAGAGCATGCCCAGGGACAGTGACCTGCGGAACAGCACCTGCCCCCCGGGAGCCGACGCCTTCAGAGCAACATCATCGAATAACGATGTGTACGCGTCACTTAACGTCTCCTCAGTCCACTTCCTGCAGGATATACACTTGAGTCCATAATAATAATCCGAAACAGTTTTGTATTTAATAAAATAATAATAATTAATAGTATTACCTGCCAATGATCCGGTGTGCAGTGCTCTCAGCACTGAGCGTGTGTGCTCCAACTCCTCCATAATACACACTCATGTCCCTCACCACATTTGAACCGTCATTAAACCACACTCGCATCCCAGCGTTTACTGTAGCCAGAGCGTTTGCCTTACGAGGAGCGTGACGGAATGCGCTCACCACCTCATTCTGCAGGAGGCAGAAAATCTGCTTATTTACTGTTATACATAAGCTGTATAAAATGTAATGAAAGGAAGAAAATACCATAGAACTGTCTAACTTTATTCCTTCTATTATCAGTCTCTAAAGATGTCAGTCACCAGTGTCCATGACTGGCATTACTGTACCCCAATAAATTAAAGCAGCACTAGTAACTCTCAGAGGTCTCAGAGCTAAAACTGGTTGATTTCATTAAACATATAATAGGCAAGCAAGTGTGTGTGTTTGCACAAATAAGAAGTCATGCTAGTTCTGAACATTTACAAAAATGAAAATAATAATAATAATAAAAAAAATAAAAACATAAAAGAAAGAACAATATGAAAGCAAAAGAAGAAATGAGGAAATATAAGCTAAAAAAACAATACATTACAAGAACACAAACACTCTTCTCACAAAAATTAGGGGATATTTCTTTAGGGGTTAGGGTTTTTTAGGGTTATAACTTTTGTAAGCAGTGCAATAAATGAAACAAGGATAAAAAAATGAATACAAAAATTGGACAAAAGAAAGGAAATGCACAGGGAGTGAATAAATGAAAAAGAACGAAGCATTGGGGAACATGAATAAGAAAAGGAAAAAACTAAATCAGAATAAATACAGAACACATGTAAGGAAATAAATATGTAAATATGTAAAGGACTAAATACAAAAACGTAAAAAGACATTGCAAAAATAATAAAAATAATGAATACATAAAAGGTAGAAGACCTGGGCACAAAGGACAAATAAATACATAATAGCAAAATAAAAGTGAACAGAAAAAATAGACAAGAGAAAGAAAATAAATAATAGTAATAAAAAAAAAAAGAAAATTAAAGAAAACATTAAATTAAAAATCTAAAAAAAAATTTTTTTTTAATTTATTTTGTGCCACTTTTGTGTCAATTGGAATAAACATTTTTATTAAATAAATTCTGAAATTAAAGAAAAACCAACAAAGTGACTTTCTTTACCCTAAAATATATGCAAATTTCTGTAACCTTTGTATCTGTAAAATCTGTAACCGTTAATAATAGATTTTATGCAGTGTAATTATATATACACGCACGCACGCAGATATGAGCCAAAACTTTATGACCACTCAGAACAAGTAACATAAAGCTATCTTGTTACAAATACATATTATACTTCAGGAAATGGTAATGGTAACAGTAAGTTATCTTAGCTGACATGTTGAATGATAAATACCTGACAGACAAATTCTAAACCAAAACAACAAGATTTGTGGGGTGCTCCTACTCAGCAGCAATGATAAACCAAAACTCAAACCCAGGCTCATTAATGTTTAGTGGTAATGAAGGCTATGGCAACTGTTACAAATTGACTTTATAGCTACCACTATAGCTGACAATACAACAGAGGGAGTGAAATGATCAATTCTGGGTCTGGGCATTTATGTGGACATAAGTTTAATACTACCTTAACACTGTTAGAGACCAAGTGATCTGTAAATATACAACTAATCTTCACCTTTCTTGAAACTGGTATAAAAACAGACAAGATAAGTTCATCTGGTCTTAAAATTGTCTTTCCAAAGCCCACAAAGAAATCCTTATCCAGAGGAACTTCACGCTTTCCCTCTGAAATCACAGAGAAAAATCACAAAACTCAGCTGAATACATTATAACATTAACGAATAAAAATAAAATATCATGAACAAAATTTCTTATGATCCAAACATGAGTAAATAAGGCCTAAACGTTTTTTTTTCCACACAAGTTCTAAAAATGGTTACAGAACCAAATTAAACAACATTTTAAAAATTTGCTGAGGAAAGTTCAATGATATTAAAAGTAAATGTCTGTGTGTGGAAAATTATGTAAATCATCTCTTTCAGAATCTAGTGTATACTCCTTGTGCAACAAAGCATTTCTGGTAACTGTTGATCAGTCCTTAAAGGAATATTAACCAATTAGAGGCCCAAACTATGATACCACCACCATGCTTTACTACGGATAAAGGTTCTTATGCTAATACTTTCTCCAGACATAACACTTTTAATTTAGGCTCTATTTTGAGATTTTCTGACCACAAAACAATGTGATCTTGAGCAAACTGCAGATGGGCAGCAATTCTAGTTTTTGTTTAGTGTTCTCCTCGTAGTGGACTCATGGACATTAACATTAGCCAATGTGAGAAAGGCCTTTAGATGCTTAGAAGTTACCCCGGTTACTTTATGACTTCACTTCACCTGTTGGTCGGGCACGCCCGGGAAGGGTAACAATAAACTTGAATTTTCTTCATTTGTACACAATCGGTCTGACTGAGGATCGATGGAGTCCAAACACTTCAGAGAAGACTTAATAACATTTCCAGCCTGATGAGCTTCAACATCCCTTTCTCTGAGCTCCTATTAAGTCTTGTTTATTTGTGCCATGATACACTTCCAAATACAGTAACTGTGCTGTAAAGATCAACTTACTTTGTGACTTGTGTGAAATTGCACTTGAGTTTACACACAAGTTCCCTCAAGAATTCAGATTTTAGACTTAGTTTAAAACTTTTAAGCACCACTGTATATTGAACCAATACCATGATGTCTCTATTTATCATCTATACGTCCATATAATATCTGACTGAATATATCCCTTGTCTATCTGCCTGTACGTATGATAAAAAATAAAGTTAGCACCTTTAGACAGTAGCATCACAGAGCTTCTCCCTGCAGCTAGAACAGGATTCAGATCCGAGTTTGGATATGCACTCGCAATGTTTCCACCCAGAGTCTGCACATGCACAAACATACCACATATTTGACTGACACCTAATAAGGTGTGTGTGTTTTAGACATGTGAAGTGTTTTTGATTTTATTATTAAGAAAAAAAGCATACATTGCCCTGATGTATGTGTGTTTGTGTGTATGTGTGTGTGTGTGTTTTACTCACTGCTACATTGCGGATCTGCCCTCCCCCCAGATGCCTTAGTTGCTCCAGTAGTGCCATGTAAGTCTGTGTGTGTTCAGTTGGAAGAGAACACAAACTCTTCTCCAACACATTTTGGACTGTGGATAAAGTGCAGCCCGCTCCAATGTACACTCCTGTAACACACACACATACACACCATGTGTTAAAAGTTATTTATTTATTTTTATATCTAATGATCCTATCTTTCTGGGGACATATGGCCCCTAAAAAAATACAAACATACATGCACTCAGACACACGCACTCACATATACACGTTTTAGTTTGTGTGTACCTTCTATTTTGTGTGTAACTTCAAACAGCTCCTTCACACGAGTAGGTGAGATTATTATGGGGTGGACAGCACCTTTGAACTTGATATCCAACCCTGAAGAGTCAGAGAAAGAAATATATATATTCCAGCGAATTACACGTGAGAATGATACAGTGACGTCTAGGACAATGAACTTGACGAAGAAACCAACTTGTGTACGCAGACATTTTCACACAATCTGTGGATATCATGCTCCTTTGATGAAGTTTTTATTACATATAATCATCAAGGCTTTACGAAAATAGGATAAAAGTAATTTCAACATAACTCTCATGCAATCTAACTGGTTATGATTACTATCCGGAAGGAAATAAGCTTCTGGAGCATGTGTATGAGAAGGACTTTGGAGTCATCATCATCATCCCTGGCCTCTGTTTATTCACCTTCTTTTCTCTTCAGTATCACCTTCTAAGCCAAGTTTCCTATCCCAGAGAGACACAAAGCTCAGAGCACTGACAAAGCCACCACTGGCTCAGGTATGGGGCTCACCGAGTCACCTGCAGAGAATTAAGGCATCCCAGTGTATACACTACATGCACACAAAATAAATCAACCAAATGTTAACTTCACTCGGTATTCAACCGCCCCTGCTTCCGTTATGCTTCGTGGGATAAATAGGAACTATCGTTCGTTCTTAAATACTGAATATTAGACATTTATTTCCTGTTTCAATTGCAGGATATTCAGTTATGATATAAACTTTTTAGTTGCTGCTTTAAGGCAAGCGAACTGACATTTGGATAGTGTGGGGTTGTGGTACCCGAATCTCTTTAAAACGACAGCACGACCCTTGAACACGAGGGTACGACTCTTGAACACGACGGTACAAGCATTGAGCACGACGGTACTAGACCTTTAGGTATGATGGCACGGCCTATAACCTTACCCATTTAAGGGTCGTACCTTAATGCTCAAGGGTTGTACCAGGGAGGCTCAGGGGTCGTAAAGATGTGCGCTTCGGTCGTAACGACGAGGTTAAGAGACGTGCCATCGTCTTTAAGAAGGTTTTAAATAAGTTTCATGTTCCCCCCTCGAGTCTGCAGTATGTAGCAGAGTGACACCTGCAGAACCGCCCTGGCCAAACACATGGGGTTCAT
>JAUZSV010377795.1:0-11258 GCA_034780495.1 Parotocinclus cesarpintoi | reverse complement strand
CACACGCACACGCACACACACACGCACACACACACGCACACACACACGCACACACACACGCACACACACACACACACTTACTTTAGAGAGACCACATCACCTAATGTAAAAGAGTACCCAAACAAAACCAACACAACCATTGGAGAGAACATGCTAAGACTACACAGAGGCATCTGGGCCCAAAAATCAGAACTCTTGCGCCACCATGCAAAAATACAATTTAAAATATATAAGTAACTTTTTGCTTGTACCTTCTATACATAGCATCATTATTGCAAGAATTGAAAAAACAGGCTTTAACTCGATAAATCATTAATTTAATGCTTCAGTCAGCTGTAAAAGTGCTTTAAATGTAACCTAATCCTGTTAGTAACTACACTTCTATACTCCTCTGCAATGAAATGCAACAATACTAACTTCTACTTACTAACCTAAAAAGCACCATGTCCAGAACCCAAGAACGTCAAAAAAATCTCCCAAGAGATTATCCCAATGGTTTACCAAAACCTTTACACCGCTCAGTTTATCTCATCTGTAAATTCAGCCATGATGTCATGGACCCAGATGTCGCTGTCCACATGAGACGTGTCCACCAGGAAGACTGTGAGCTTACGGTCCCATGACTGCTGTGCCTCTTGCACGGATTCCACCTGGGCTACGAGTGCTTTTTTCTCCACATGATTTCTGAACACAATGGAAGCCTCTTCAGACCACTGGCTGGCCTTCACACCTGTTCAGTTTTTAGAAAGAGTTATTTTCACAACGTAAGCAATGCTGAAAAATGATTTTGTGTTTGGTGTTATGTTTCCATCTGGAACATATCCTGATTTCTATTGGGTGCAGTCCAGCATATACCCCGAAAAAGCCTATCGCAGTGCTGCTGCAGCATTGGAGGATGATCCCACCACCTGGCCTGCCCTACATCAGTCATGGCCAGTTGCCCCTGCCCAACCCTGTCAGAAGGCCCCACTGTTACTCAAACTCAACTTAGCTAGTGTTAGGAGATCAGAGTGCCATGTGGCACCCAAGCATCATTTAAGTATATTTATAGATTTCTTAAATAAAGGGCTATGGCGTATATACAGCCCCAATTCTGAACAGTATGGAAGGTATTTTAAAAAAACAGTTTTTATTACATTTAATTGTATGTAATATTTTGTATGACTTTTATTTCATTGCAAACAGCCTGTCTTGTCTGGTTAACTTTTTTGTCTGTTAATAAGCATACATTTCAACATAAATCAGCAATTTAGAGCTAATACAAAAAATCTAAACAATGATGGCATTTCGAAGAGGTGATATTAATCATGATTTCATGATGGTCAGAGGATCTCCAGTTTTCCAACAAATATGTAAGAAAATTATTTAAATGTTGAAAAGCAATTCACCTCAAAAAAGGCTTAGAACGAATTTCCATATGTCTCCCTCTAAAGTCAATAATATCATTAAATGATTCAAGGAATCTGAAGGAATGTCAGAGCCTAATCTTCCATCCCTCAGGCAGCATTGCACCAAGAACCATCATTCAAATGATTTACACTGTTCAAAAGCCAGGGTCTGTCATGGTATGGGTTAGGGTTAGTGCCCTTGGTGAAGGTAATATACATTTTTGTGATGGTAGCATTACTGTGGAGGCTTTTGAAACAAAACATTCATACAATACATTCGACCTGTACTGTACTGGAACTTTGTTTGCATAAATAATGGAACAAAATAAGACCTGAAACACTAAATTGCTTGGTATCCTCTGTGGTAAGTGTAGTAAAAAAATGGCAACATTACAGTGGCAAATGCTGATCTGTATACAGATAATGACGAAACAATCCTTTGCTTTTTTACAGTTCTTGGGTACAGTGGTAGAAAGACTTTGATTCGATTTTTTAGGAGATCCTGAGTCTACCATTAAATTCTGTATTGTGATTCACGTTTGTCTTTACACTGAGAACAAGCTTATTTCAGCAATGTCATTAGTCAACCTAGAAACTATATTTTATGACAGATGTTTAGTTACTGATAAGGTTTATCATTCTACAGAAGGTTGGGCTTTAAAGATAATGAGAAATAAGAATCACTCTGTTCCTGAGTAGGCAATTTACCTGCTAGCTGGGCTGTGATCCCTTGAAATGGGAGTTGTTGAAACTCTTGGATGAGAGGCCTCAGCAGATCACAGCTGACCAGCTCATGCTTGCCATAGTCCAGCTCATAAACAGACACCAGGCCATTAGTCAGCACTCCTTTCACCAGCACTCGATGCCAACTGCGGATAAACATACATTATTTCCCCAGTCATACGAGTTCAAAATGTTTACCATGTTTTTGCTTTAAACTGGGAGACATTTCATTTATACCACTCATATTACATATTACTGTATATCATACAAGTTTTAGGAATAAGTAAATCATCTCTGTGTTCAAATGTCCTTGCTAAAATGTATAAGGCAGTTGCAATTCAATCAAGCATTCACTAAAACACCACTATTTTCTATAACTGTGACTGACCGTGGTGGCCTAATGGTTAAGGTAATTCAAATCCCAAAAAAGTGGCGTTCAAATACCACTTCTACCACAGTTGGGTCCCTGAGCATGGGACCTTAACCCACAATTGCTTGGATTGTCGCTCTGGATAAGGGTGTCTGCTAAATGACGTAAATGTAAATAACACTGCTCAACAGTAGTTTTTTAACATAATACAAAATAGGTGGACCTTTTAGAGCAAAAATTCAAACCAGGAATTTAGGCATGGTTTTTAAGTCACTTTATAATGAAATTATATTACTTAATTTTAAATAAGGCTGTTAATACACTTATGTCCCATAGAAGATGGTTGGATTTTGTTGTTAATCATTTATATTTGTCAGGCTGAAGTATTAGATGCATTATCTTACAAAATGACTGCAGTGAATGAATGCAAAAGACATATGGTGTGAACCTTTTGGTACTGTAAAGCACTGTTCAATATAAACTATATGATGTGAGTATACTGGAACACTACAGAGACATTGTAAAAACAGATTTAGATTCATCATGTAAACATGCATAAGAAACATATATTTTGCATTATACAAATTCTTTGTTATAAAAAAATATCATTATTAAGTGCTTTTTAATAAAAAAAAATATTGATTATCATTGTACATGGAACGTACATACTACCACTTAATGAGATTACAAAATGACCTCTAAGTACTAAATACTCCTTAAGTAAAAGATAAATCGCAATTTAGTATTGTGCTAACCAATTGGAACTAAATAACAATCCATAGTACTGTCTTAGGCCACTACTAGATTTGTTGTTTGAGTCCTGGTATAATGAAGACTTGCCGATGATTGGACTCGAGAATTTCCTATCTGGATATGTCACTCTATAATACACTTTTCCACTGAACTTATTGTCATATCTTAACCTTTTCTTGGCTTCTATCCTTCCAAAAAGCCAATTCCTGATCACACTTCTTTGCACTGTAGGAGGTTTTACTTGGCATCCCGATGAAGCTGCCAGATGCTGCTCCTGCTCAAGGGTAAATATACTATTTTGTTATAAATTTAGACTATATACACTGCTCAAAATGAATATAAAGAGAACTGCAGGACAATCTGATCCTGCTCATGTCCCATCACTGTCAGTGTGTTTTGGCAGTTTTAGGTGACCATAAACCCTACTGAACAGTCAATGTGTGGCAATCTGGTCCAGTTTACCAAACTTCTTTTCACCCCATGAATATGCTACTTGCTACTCAATCACGTTAATTGAGTTTTTATCTCATTTGCGTAATAAAACAACTTTTAGACTTGTTATCTGCTTTTCTGATTATGTTGTTTAATGAAATGAAATCAAATTCTTTTTTAATTGCTTTGTATTCAATTTGAAATATCCCCTAATTTTTGGCTAAGACTTTTGCACAGTATTTTATATCATTTAAACACACTGACTATTTATAAAATCAAACACTTTTTTAGACTTCTGAATTTGTATATTTGTAAAGTTTAAATATGATGTTCTTTACATACGGTATTACCAATAATTCATGTAAAATTACTGACTGTCCTGTGACATCTGCTGTTATTATATGAATACTTACTTGTTCTCCACTTTGGCAGCATACACCTGGTTCTTTTCTATCTTTAGTGGCTTCTCCTCGGTTTTGTTATAATACAGAATCATCTCGCCCATTAATACCACCAGCTTGTACATATCCTGCCAAGGTTGTAACACAAAGTGTCCTGGGTGACAAGCTACTGACACATAAATGTCCATATTCTGCCCCACTGCGGGTAGCTCCAGCATGGGTGGCAGAGCCAGATTCCCAGATGAAATGCCACGGGAAAATGAATGAGGTGTCACCCTTTTGGCTGTGTGTGAATCCTGTCCTGCTCTGTTGTTGCCATGTTTGCAGGTGCCAGTAGACTGATTAGGGGAAGTATTAGAGGCTATAGGAACAGGTGGGCTCTTTTGTGTTCCCTGGCTGCTAAGGAAGACATCCTTCTTTTGTTTCCAGAGATCAGAGTTGGCAAGCTGATGGTTGAGAGTGTAGCTGGCATCATGGACGTTCTTACCAGTAAACAGATAGACATGGGCCAGGTGCTTGTTCTCTTCCAGTTTAGCAATCTGCACAAGAAAATATAGGTAAAGGTCTACATTAGAGATGCAAAGATTTTGTTATGAGATAATTAACTTGAATTGTTAGTGAATAAGAAAACAGTCCACCATGTGACCGTGTTATGAGTACAGAAAATACATTAAATGGGGTAAAAAAATATGACTAGGGAAAATTATTCAGGTAACCAAGATTGCACTGTACTAAATCTCTAGATGGGAGGTTGTATGGGAGTGTATTACCAGTGGCTGTGTGTGGCTTCTGCCGTCAACAATTAAGACAAGAGTAACTGTGAGAAAACTGTTGGTAATCACATTTACAAAAAGCACTCCATTGTCACAAGACAAGAGATGCAAAAGGATGTCAAGTGCAACAAAAACTTTTCACAAGAACACTGTGTGCAAAAACACATACATGCATTGGAGATACTGCTCTACTATAAGTGACGTAAGATTGAGTACATAAATACAAATTTATATAGCGTGAGTCTAAATGTCCTGAACATGGCCACCATCTTGAAGGCTGCAAAGACAAGTGTTTCCAACGGGAAGGTGGTCATGTAGCATATCAAAGAAGACAAGGTTTGGCTCACAGCTTGATTGCCGCAAGCAGATTCGCAATACTTCTTGTGGTTCAAAAGTTATACCACAGAAAGTTCTAAACTTTTGTTGTTCAACACAGGTAACTGAAGACGGAATTGACGATTCTGATGTCCGGGGAACACAGCCAAATTCCGAGAAACCGGTACTCTGGATGGCAAGCCGCACGGTGATCGTTTGCACACGACGTGTCCTGTGACTTTTGACTCACCCTTTATATATACCTATAAAGTTTAAATATGAAAAATATTGTAGAGTGCAGTACAGTACTGTATATTCTAACGTCATGCAGCACTGTAGTGCTGGGCAAAAGAAAGATTTTTGTTTCCAATTATATTTAAAATAATTTTTAAGATCTCACTAGACCTTAGAAAGCACATGCCTGTATTTAAACATTAGATTTTAAAAAACACCACAGCAAATAATGCTTTGATATAAAACTGACCTTTAAGCTACAGTTATTGCAGTGTAAAGCTGTGGCTCTTAGCCACTGTACTGCTTCTGGAGTCCAAGAGCCCACGTTGACTGACAGGTCTGCTAAACAGCACTTCACAGCCTGTGAAGAACGAAGGAGAATGACTCACACAATTCCATTACATTGCAGGATTTACAGTAAATATGACTTCATATCCAGGCAACATACACAATGCCACTTTTCACACTATAGACTGGTTTCTGACCTGTGAAGGGATTGAGAGGAGGTCACGTAAAAAAGACGATGGGATTTCCCTCAACTCAAAGACCTCAACAGATGCCTGCACCCCCAGATCCATGAACAGAATATCCAGTACACGGTTGCCATGCAGGTTTATTATCTTCAGAAAGAAAAGAGATCAGCTTCCTTTTTTCTTCAGTAACTAATTACAGTTAATTATTCCCTCAACCAACATGATACTGGCCAGTTATTTTCAGATGCGATGGGATTGTTACAATGCAAAACCCATCAATAAAACCAACTCAATCAAAACCAGCACAGCATAAAGTGAACACATCATCAGTAATAATTACTCCACTGTAATACAGTATTCCTAGTCACACAACTACCAGAGATGAGACAGTGGCTGGATAAGTAAACCAGTATCAGTGTTAAATGGTCCCACCAGGTGTTCTCAAACATTTCAGTTACTGCATGTAAACTGTGTAAGTTTAAAATTCAAATTCAGTGTAATACTCTACAAACGTGGATTGTGTTAACATATGATGTGATCTAATGTTGTATAGTTACAAAGATTTATGCAGACGCTAATGCTAAACAAATATTTGCCTTTAGAAAGAGAAAGTTCTACAAAAGCTGTTCAAACAACTGTGTAACATAAGACCAAAAGGGTTTTCTCTTACCTCAACCCGAGACCATTTGCCTTTGTAGCGAGCCAGACAAATTTTCCCACAGAAAGGTCTTGACACCAATGACTCTGATGTGACCTTTCCAACAAAAAAAGGTAAAGGGAATTCATCTGCCACATTTCAAAGTCATTTATAAGCAATACAAAGCAGGATAAACATACTCACTGGCCACTTTATCTAGTACCTTAACACAAAAGTCTGACCAGCCAATCACATGGCAGCAACTAAAAGCATTTAGGCATAGAGATATGGTCAAAACAACCTGATAAAGTTCAACCAAGCAGCAGAACGGAAAAGAAAATGACTTTTCTAATATGAGTATTTCCGAAAATCAAACAGTATTTTCGGAGTATTTCGCTCACAGTCATAAAGGGACAGAGAATGCTTAAAAAAAGTGGAAATATCCAGTGAGTGGCAGTTCTGCGGACAAAAATGCCTTGTTGATACAAGAGATCAAAGGAGAATGGTCAGACTGGTTCAAGCTGCTGGAAAGGCAACAGTAACTCAAATGACCATACAAATGAGATATGCAGAATCGCATCTCTGAATGCACAGCAAGTCAATCCTAGAGGCAAATGGGCTACAACAGCAGAGGACCAGATGGGTTGGGGGGTAACTCTTGTCAGCTAAGAACAGGTAACAGAGGCTACAATTTGAATGAATTAACCAACATTATACAATAGAAAATAGGAAAAAAATGTTGCCTGGTCTAATGAATCTCGATTTCTGCTACAACATTTGTATGGTAGGGTCAAACAACCTGAAAGCATGGATCCATCGTGCCTTGTATCAACGGTTCGGATGGTGTTGGTGGTGTAACAGGGTGGAGGATATTTTCTTGGCAGACTTTGGAACCCTTAAAACCAAATGAACGTTATTTAAATGCCACCGCCTACATGAGTATTGCTTCTGATCACGTTCTTCCCTTTACGCCCACAGTGTTACATGTCCAAAAGGCTACTTCCAGTAGGAAACACGTCATGCCACAAAGCTTAAATCATCTTAAACTGGTTTCTTGAACATGACAATGAGTTCAGTGACTCCAAAGTCACCAGATCTCAATCCAATAGAGCACATTTTGGATGTGGTGGAACAGGATATTTGCATCATGGATATGATTATATCTGTGATGCTATCATGTTAACATCTTGACATATCCCTAAGGAATGTTTAGAGTGCCTTGTTAAATCTTGGCTATGAAGTGCATTATCTTTTAAAAGGATATGATTCAATTCCACAATAGCAGTCTAGTTTGTAAAGCGGTGAATCTGCTTTTTAAAATGCAATATACAATACAATATGTGTCAGCGAGTCACTGTCACATCTTATAATCAGATTATGTTCTTTAAATTACTGATTGTCGCCGCTCCAACACCTCCAAGAAGAAAGTGTATAGTAATAACATGCACATACACATTATTGCCTTTCTACCTGAGACTGGATATAAGTCTCTATCTTCTCTAGGATTCCGTTGAGCTTGGTCAAGCCTTGAGAGGGCAGTTGGCAGCAGAACGTCCCATCTGAACACACACTGGTCACACTCACATTCATGTAGACACTGTTTACCTAAAAAGTAATCAACACATATAACCAAATAAATAGTGCTTAGTTCATTATGCTTGGTCAGTTTTAAGACATAAAACCCCAAATCATACAAAGTTTGAACAGTATGGAAAATGCATATAAAACAGGCTTACATTTTTGTTACATTCAATTTGACTTTTATTTTATTGTAAAAGTATGATCTGGAAATATTTCATGTTTTGTCTGTAATATACATTAATTCTCGATTTTCAGGCTTGCAGCATATTCAAAGCTGGGATGGGAGCAATGTAGAGCTAGGAATGATGTGATTTGAAACAGGTGATGCCAACAGGTGATTGTAATCATGATTTGCTACAGACGCAGCATTCAGGAAAGCCAGAAACTTTGAGGAACAAAGATGGCCATAAAATTCACTTTAAAGAAAGCTTAAAAGGGATTTGCTTAGTTTTCCCGCTATAGTGCATAATATCATCAATGATTCAAGGAATCGGGAGGAACTTCAGTGTGTAAGCTTAAGCCGAACATACATGATCTTAAGTCCCTCAGACGGCATTGCACTAAGAACCGTCATTTAATAATAGGTGATAAAACCACATGAGCAAAGGATTACTTTGGTAAACCTTTGTCAAGAACTTAAATACTGAGTTTTTAAGTCTCATTTTACCCATGTCCATTAACCATGTCATCTCCTCTGGGCTCAAAGGCATCTAGGATGGACCATCACACAGTGGAAACGTGCACTGTGGTCGGATGATTGATTATTAGAAAAAATGGATGCCGTGTGCCGGACCAAAAACAAAAAGGTCCATCCAGACTGCTGACAACAACAAGTACAAAACCTAGACTCTGTTATGGTACGGGTGTCAGTGTCCTTGGCAAAGGCAATTTATACTTCTTTAATGGCAGCATTAATGTAGAGAAGTACATTCAGGTCATAGCAACATAAGCTTCCCCTTAAGACGGCATCTTTTCCAGGGAGGTCCACACATTTTTCAACTAGACAATGCAAAACTACATGCTGCACATATTACAAAAGCATGGCTACAAAAGAAAAGGGTACAGGTACTGGACTGGTTTGTCCCCAATAGAGAATGTATGCACGCCTATAATGTTGTACAACGCATTTTCAGGAAGAATGGAACAAAATAACACCTGAAACACTAAACACGTGGTGCCAAGTGTGGTAAAATAGAATGACTAGATTACAAAGTAGTGAATGCTTTACCGTTCCAACCTTTTCTGATTTGGGGTTGTATAATTAGGAACCATGTTTTACAAACCTTCAGTGGATTGTCTAAACTCTGGTCTTGTAGAGCTTTCAGGCATACAGAATTAATATTAATGTCATCTTCCTGTGACGTGTCATATAACACCATCAAAGGAATGTCTTCTCGTTCTAGGATATCAGCCAGTAAGATTTTACCACTTGCCATGGATTCAAATTTTTTCAGCACAGTCGGTTCCTGAGAAAAGGCCTCAAGGCCTGACACACACACATATCCAGTAATATTAGAAATACACAAGCAAATTACTTTAAAGAGCCACAGATCAATTAATGTATGTCTGAAATGACTTCAACTTGTTGGTACATGTAACTTTAAGTTCCTAAATCTGATACTGAACTCACCAGCCAATTTACATTTGGTGGCTTGGAAAGGCAGTTTGAAAAAAATGTCATGCAACTCTAGCAGCTTGCTTTTACTGACGATCTCAGAAAAGCCATGATCCACATAATAAACCTGTAACAACACAATTCAGTAGTGGCTGATTTTTAATCATTTCATGAAATACGAATGTTCAAGGTCCTCAAACTGTCAGACATCAACTTCCTCACGTAAACCAAGAGTGGTGTAAACTTCTGAACAGACCTTGAGCTTATCAGACATCTCCTCACACACTTGTGCCCGGAGAAAGCCTTCCTCTTCCTCAGCAACAGCAGCAGTTAGTTGCCCTACTGAAAATGAGACCAGAGGCTTCCTGGTGTTTTCCTGTTTGTAGAACTCATTCATGTCATCCTCCAGCTTTTCCTGGGCTTTGGAATATCCCTCACCTATGTATCTGTTGATATATGGGCAAACAATTAAACAATGAATAAAAGAATAATATTTTAGCCAAAGTGCCTTAATCTTTTTAGTTTTACCTAAGAACGACATTGTTTGTGCTGCTTGCTTCCATCACCAGCACTGACGGGTACTCTTCTCTTGGAACGAGCAGAGGGGGTACAGCTTGAAAATTGAGGCATCTCCTTCCCTCCTCTCTTGCCTTCAGATCTTTCAAGTCTGTCTGATTGCAGTTTTCATCCTTCAGTATCTTTACATACAGAATTGCCCTTTTAGGGTTGTCTGGCACTGGGTAGTCAATAGTGCATATATCTGACAGCAAGGGAAGGTTGTAAAGTACAAACTCAGGAAGCTTGCTATTGTAGGTATCTTGGAATATTTTGGGAAGGGCATGAGCCCATACACCACTGCTATACTTGAGAAGTAGTTCTGCTAGCTTTTGCTTGAGGTCATCGGGTAGAGCTTTCTGGGATGTTGTTCTTGGAGCTTGGTGGGTCTGGCTAAGGGGCTTTTGATGGAATGGTGATTGTCTGTTTGATTTAGAGGGAACAGTCATAACAGGGCTTGGAAGGCTAGTTTTTTTGCTCAAATCCTTGGCAGGGTACAGCAGTAACTCCTCAGGTTTGCTATTGCATGGTTTCTCCACCTGCACAGTAGATAAAACAGCTTTGAGATTCATGGTCATGATTCAAACAGCTATAAGTCTTAAAGGCACATTTTAACAGAGCGACATACAATTAATACAGTCTTACAATGCAAGCAATTGTGGGTTAAGGGCCTTGCTCAGGGACCCAACTATGGCAGCCGAAAGGGATTTGGATCTTCTGGTCCATAGTCCAGTACCTTAACCACAAGGCCACCAAAGTCCAGCTTTGTTTATTTGTTTTGTTTATTTAATGTTTTATAATTTTGTTAATTTAAAGTTACATTTATACACCAGGTTATCTCAAAACTGGTAATACAGTCGATTCTGGTTAATAGGACCACCGGTTAATGGGACCAGCCCCTTATTCGGACCAAATCCTAAAGTGCCTAAACAAATCCTATTATATATGTGTAATTTTCGTGTAAAATTTAGCTTAAATCGGACCAAAGAACGTGTACAGTATATAATA
>JAUZSV010377703.1:0-11258 GCA_034780495.1 Parotocinclus cesarpintoi | reverse complement strand
TGCAAGTTGTCAAGCTCAGGGGAATTTATAAAAAGTATAGCCTGTTCATTTATAATGTTTATTAGTAATTATAAACTATCAGCCACCTGAGAAAAAACTGTCTGTTGTACAGAGGGGAAAGAAAATAGAGTTAATTTAATTTTAATTTAATTTTTTTGTAGAATGAATTCTCTCTTCTTGGCCATGACTGTGAACATGCCCTCCATGAATGAGCAAAGTTCACCATAAATGCTGACAGCATTAAAGGGCAAAGTGTGTAGAACACTAGTAATACTGTCTCCAAAAATAGCAGGTGCTGAACACTCATGCCAGAGCCTAAAATGGTCATTTACATATTGATTAATTTATTGAGCCTAAAATAGCATTATTACGCAAATTTAACCCTAATATTATCAGGCCACAGAGTCTCAAACTCAATAAAAGAGGTAAATAAATCGGTGACGAAATGCCTAACACAGTGCTATTTAAGGATTTATCTGGCAGTGAAACGAGACACAAAAGCACCTCTATATGGTTTTGTTTTATAAGGTGCTACAGTGCTTCCTGCCACATATGCAGGGGTGTGTTTATCACACCTAGGTAAAATCTTGCAGGATGACCACTCACACCTGACGTAGAAGCTGAATAAGGATGGTGAATGCCCTGTTGTGAATCCATAGACCAAATAATTGATCTTGGTTTGTTATATAAAACTTATCTGAATTAAACTGTAAACATCTGCAAACACACATTTTATTTTTATGGCACAGTTATAAAACAGCACAGTTTTAAAAGGCCAGGTTGAGGTTTCTGTCTGTTCAAGGCTTATGTCAAGGTAGGTTTTCTCCTGATGCTTTGGTTTGTGTCCAGGGTTTTCTTTACGAGTTAGGAAGCCTTTGTAACCCATATTTGGATAAAGCGCTTACTGAAAATGAATGAATGAAGGAAACAATTATTTGTAAATAAACCACATATGGGCATTTTATCCCAAGAAAGCTTGTAGAGATTAACTATCCTAAATATACTGCTCACAAAAATTAGGGGATATTAAGGTAAACTATGTTGCTCTGTTGATAACACATATATCCAAGATAAAATGTTAAGCTATTCATCTCCAGTTAAATATTTGCTTATATATGGTCATTCATAACAGATAGATGTGGTCATTTGTATGTCTATAAACAGTGGAGGCAGACAAGGTTACTTACACAGTGCAAGTATCTCAGTGGATCTTGTATCTGTAGCGGTGGTGTGTGATGTGTGAGAAACCAGTGAGTCATTTTAAATTACTTAACAATAATGTCATTATTCTACTTCTACCCTTCTACTGGATCACAACTTCCAGGTGCAATAACAGCTTGCAGATAAAAATAATATATATATTTTACATATTATTTGCTCTTCTATCCATGAAAATGTGTCAAATTGGTGTTAAAAATGTGTTAAATTGTGTGTGTGTGTGTGTGTGACTGATGTTGAGATGAACTTGTGTATAGATATAACCTTGTGTGTGTTGCTGAGATGGCCACTGATGCCAATAGCAACGTTAAAGAAGACAAACAAACAAACCTGGCATCTAACTCCGAATGATTTCTAGATGTGTTGGGATAAAACTTGTTAAGATCAGATGATACTGATGATGTTACTGAATTATGGCGTTGTGAGACACTGTTGAATTAAGCAAGTTATTGTAAGTAGATATTGTTTCACACTGCTCCACTTATAGTGTCTACAGAAAACACTATACCAAAATGTACTACTTTTTGTCACATTAACAATTACAATAAATTCAATGTGATAATTAATACTAGGAAACTCTGCAAACTGCCAGGCAAAAAACATCTCCACATACAGAAGGTATTTCAAGTTTAGATCACTAAATATAAAAGTGAAACTAAACTATGAACTACAACATTTGGGACTAAAAAAAAGATGGAGGATGGAAGAGCTTAGTGTGACTTAGTAAGACAATGTGTTAATTATTGTTTGTTCACTCTTGAAACCTTCTGTATCTGGAGATTTTTTGCCTGGCAGTTTGCAGTTTGCAGAGTTTCCTAGTACCCATAGTACCCACAGTTATCTCATATTTCAGTCTTGTAGGATATCATAAAAATATGGATTGGTCAAACTGAGCATGCTAACTGGATAAAAACAACCTAAAGACCTGAAATAAAGTGCTAATATTTGAAGAGATTGCTCACAGCTGACTACTCTACACGTATGTCCAGACCTGAAGCTCAGCACAGTTTTGTACCTCTGTTTTATCCTAGCCAAAAAACTGAATTCAGTCAATTGTGTTGGAGGCTGTGTATAATAAGCCATGGAGTATAGCTCAGACCACAATCAGACGAACATCCAAATGGCATCAACAGCAAGACAATCCTAGACCTGCGCTTATGTACGGACAGGCAATAGGTGTGGGTAGCAATGAGGATACTACCTATATGCACTAAGATTCTTATACATTTACATGTGGCTTTGAGGTACTGAGACTCAAACTGCCAAGGATCATGAGTTCTGGTTTCCATGCTTAAGACTGTTATCTGTGCCTTGTTTCTGTGAGTTCGCGGTCTTCATCCCATGATGTTGCGGAGAGTCCAGCCTACAGGTATGCAACATTTTATGACAAAAATGGATGGGATGGTCGTTAAACTGTGTTTACCTCTATATGGAGGGCAGCACGGTGGCTTGGTGGGTAGCACCCACCTTCTTGTTGTGAGGCAAGCGGTGCCCTCCCGGGTTCAATCCCAGGGTGGAGCGGCTTGGGTCCTTTCTGTGTGGAGTCTGCATGTCCTTCCCGTGCGTATGCAAAACACCCCAGCCGTGTAACTGGAAACAGCTGCACGCCGGTCCCAAGCACGGATAAATGGGGAGGGGTGGAGAAAGCAATGGCAAACTACTCCACTATCCTGCCGAAATACTTCATGGCTCTCATCGATGAAGGACAGAAATGTGTGGAGATCTATGATCCATCAAGTGACCGAGGGTCGGTGGCGACTGTATGTTAAAATTCCATTCCATTCTCAAATATGAGTTCAAGTTCATTTAGCCTTCTGAACTACCTGGTCCTGGAACCATTAATCAGAGATTTTGGTTCATGTTGACATGAAAGCATCAAGCAGTTGATGCAGATTTAACGGCTGCACCTCCATGATGCCAATCTCCTGCTCCACCACATCCCAAATGTGGTCTACTAGATTGAATTTTGCTCACTATAGAGACCGTTTGAATTGAACTCACCGTCATGTTCAAGAAACCAAATTGAAATGGTTTGACTTTGCTTTGAATTGTTTCCTGTTCTTAACTGACACGAGTGAAACCTGGGGTTATCTGCCCCTGCTATAGCCCTTCTGCTTCAAGGTTTCACGTGGTGTGCGTACCTCGATTGTAACTAGTGGTTATTTGGGTTCCTGTTGCTTCTGGATCAGCTCAAACCAGTCTGGCCATTCTCCACTGACCTCATCAACAAAACACTTGAGAACTGAGAACTAGAGAACTGCCCTGACTGGGACTTTTCTCTTTTTTGACCATGCTCTGAAGATCAGCAGTGTCTGATATACTCAGACCAGCCCGACTGGCACCAACAACCAGGTCAAGTAAATCAGTCTTCCTAATTCTGGAGGATCTCCTTGATCCTGCCTACCAGCATACATATAATGAGTTACATGTGCGCCTAATAAAGTGGCCAGCGTGTGTATTCCTTTTTTTGTAACACTTAATGACCTATTAATACCCTTCGAAATACCAAATGCCATGTAGATTTTCTTTGTGATTTTGTAAATAGAATTTAGTCTTTTAAAGCTTTATGGCATGAATTAGTTGACAATTGCCAGTGTAATTTTGTAGGTATTTTAAATGGGAAGATCAGGACAACTGGCTGCTCCTCAACGAGAACACGGCGGAAATCAGACTGAACAAACATCCAGACCGTGAGTCCAAGTTCCTGGTCAATGGAACCTACTACGCCAAAATCATCTGCATCAGTAACGGTAAGATGACTAAATGTTAACCTAAATGGACACTATATGGCCAAAAGTATTAGGACACCCAAAAATTACATCCGTAACATGAGTATTACAATGGAGTTTTATTTACCCCAAAGTGGGCTGCTACAACTTTTAGTTTCGTTCTACTAAAAAGGCTTTATGTTTCAGTAGGAGCATTTCTTTGTTACTTTTTTTTATTCCGGTGCCTTTTCATTGTATCTGATGGAGTTGGGGGTCACTTTTCTCAACCAAATTTGGCGATTCTCTACGGACATTGCTTACAGGCAGCATGGGAGAAAGTTAATGGGCTGATTTGTGTCATGATGAGAGTGAATTCAATATCAGTTCAAATGTAATGCTGTACGTTTCCACAGATAAGCCATCCAAGACGGCGACTGGCACAATTGCCATTCAGGTGGAGGATTTCAATGACCACTGTCCCATTCTGACCAGCTCAGCCCAAACGCACTGTTATGGAGAGGCCGCCACGTACGTCACGGCCACAGACGGCGACGCGTTTCCCAACGCAGAACCCTTTGATTTCCGAGTGGTGACCAGCAGTGTAGAGGAGCAGTGGAGCACTGAGCGTCTCAATGGTTATAGCTTAAGAACTGCTTATTGTGGCTTACTATGAGGAATACACGTGTGTGTGTGTGTGTGTGTGTGTGTGTGTGTGCGTGTGTGTGTGAACGCCAGCTATCCAGCTGCTGTACCGTCTACAGAAATTCAAACATCAATAAATAATAAGGAATAACATGTGCAGAACACTGATTGAGAAATCCAGTTGAAAAAAGACGCTCTTAAGACTTGGTCACAGTAACTCGTCGGAGCGGGGTCACCAGTCCGCAGTCGGTCTCTCAAATTCATAAAGGCCGTCATAACTAAAACGCACACAGGACTGGCAACAGCAGACGTCGATCCACTAGTAATCACTTACCAGAACCGGGTGACAATTTGGATCTAACATGATCATTGGTCACAAACAAGAGATAAAGTATTTAATAAATAGGCCTGTCTACTGGAACACAAAAACGCAATACAGAAAAAAAATATTCAAGTTTCCTTTTTAGATGAAATGTTTCTAAAACCAAGCCATGCCAGTGTTTTTTTAATAAGTTTTAGAACAGTGCAATTGGGAAGAAAAAAAACCATTTAGTACTAACAGGGCTATGCAGATTCCTGCCACCAGGGGTTCGTTAACAATTTTGTCATCGGTTTGCAATAGTGTCCAGTTGCAGCCCTGCAAACAAGCCCTGTCTAGGCAAATCCCCGTAATAACATTACTTTTATTTAAATTATTGTTATTATAATAATAGTACTACAACATACTACAATGTGTCGACTTTATACTGGGTTATCCCTTAATACACACACTGAATTTTAAATTTAGATTTTTTTCCTGGGCAAGCGATACTTAAGGACTTGTAGTGAGAAAACAATGATTCAATAAATTCTAGAAGATCTTCAAGACTTAATTATATAATAAACTTTCTGTTAATGGTTTTGTTTGACTTAATTAAAGTGTTTTCAGCATATTAAAGCTAAGATATAGACAGTATATATTAAACTCCTCAGTTTAGGATAAATTAAACGATGGATTTGTCAGAATGCATCCCCATCATAAAATAGGGAATTAATGATAATACTAATAATCTTAATAATAACCCCCACCCTTCAGTCTATTACGTGGCTTTGCCCAGGCAGGAGCTTGTGTGTGTGTGAGGCTGCAGCTGGACCCTCCACTCAGTTGGGAGTAAACAGACCTGTAATTGAACGTCCTGCAGCTAGTGGGCAGTTAAAGACTTCCTGTCATTTGTTTGGCAGCTAATCTGAAAAGGTTCGTTCAGATAATTTGGGTCAAAGGTAATGCTGTGACACCACAAAATCCCTGGAGCTGCTTACAGTATCGGGTACGTCTGAGTTAAGTCGGTCCAATTAGCACAGGACTGCGCATTACCCTTTGCAATCCTGACGCACATGCGCTAAAGGGTACGTCTGATAGCAAATCTATACCTCACCAGCCCATCCCGAACAGTCCGGTACTGATTGATTGACCTTGTGATCTAATGCCCCCTATCTGAACACGGGCAGCTGGATGTGCGTGGGCTGGATGGCCTCGTAGCCGCGGCCCAACATGCGCTCCTTGATGCAGGGGGGGTGGATCTCACTTATTAGGCACTCCAGAGACTGCAAACTGCTGCTGAGCAGCGAGGCCTGGCACAGACTCCGTCCAGGCAGCCCGCAGCACAGGCCCAGGCCTGGGTACTGCTGTGGCACACAGTGGGCTTGGCGCTGAGGAGGGCGATCGTGGCCGTGCCCGTGCCCCATCGGGCCTGGCGGCAGCTCCTGCGGGTTGTAACAGTCGCTGTCGGGTGTAGCGAGTGTGCTGTTCCATGGCGGAGCAAAGAACTGGCCGGCGGAGAACTCGCCATGTGCGGGAGCGCAGTTCAGAGGCGACGAGCCTACCCTGTCCAGCGTGCCACCTGCTACGCAGGTACCGAGTGCATGCGACCTGAGTGGGATCTGCGTGGTACCAGGGAGCAAGCACACGTCCGGAGACCTGCTAATGGCAGCTCGGGTGCCACTGGTTTCACTGTACCTGTGCAGTGGGACCTGCTGATAGTGCTGCTTCTGAGGTTGTTGGTGATGTCTCTGTTGCTTCGACTGCCAGATCGCATATTCCATAGAGTCCATGTAGCCAACTGTCTTGGCCATGTCCATACTGAAGCTGGAGTCCAGGCAGGCCGTGGCTGCTTGGTGAGATGGACTTGAATGATCTTCCCCAGACACCTGTAGGCCCTGGCCATGGGATGTCCTGGCCATCTGCCTCACCATGCCCAGGGAGTGGTGTTCTGGGCGGGGAGCCAGAGCTAAGCTTTGCCCGCTGGAGAGGGACGTGGCGGAAGCCGGGACTACCAGGTTAGGCGGCACCGAGACGTTGTGCACGTCGGTCGGCTTGCAAAGCTCTACGTTGTACGGCCTGTGTCTGTGGGCCAAGCCATTGCTGCTAGGTGGGGCGTAAGGTGCCACCGCCATCTGGATAGGCGACAGTTTAGTCCTCTTGCCATCTGAGCTCTTCACTATGCCTTTGATCACAGTGGGCGCCTTGACAATGGCCAGCAAGCCCTGGTAACCACCGGAATAGGCTTGGGAATAGGGGCTGAAGCGTTGGCCCGTCGTGTCCAGACCGTTCACGGTTCGTCCAATCTGTTTGTGCTGCGGGACCCTGATGTTGGACGGGAAGATCTTGATGGACAGCGGGCTGTCTGCCGTCTTCTGTGCGTAGGCATCCAGCTCGGCGGCAGAGGGGTACCGTGGAGACTGCATGGAGCTCAGATCACCTGCAAGCAGACACGAGAAGAGTCGCGTAACTCAAGGGGATCTCAAACGCAACACAAACGCAAGGATTATTTGTACTGTGCGTTCCGTGACAAACGCAGGAAGGAAATGAGGTCGGCGATACTCGATCGTCCTATTACAGGCTAGTCAACGATCCTTAAAAGCGAGCAAGGAATACGAACAAAAAAAACAAATATGCCCATGTTGAGGGGCCACGCTGTCTGACAAAGCAAATTGCGCTGCGGCGCTCAGCAATAAACATCGCAAAAGTGATGAATACGGGCTGAGTAAAAATGATCAAGCAGCAATCACGAGACAAGAAAAATGGTCCAATAAAAATAGAGATACAGGAGCGTCTGCTGGATCCCATTTTTAAATCCCCCCCCAAACACACACACACACACACACACACCTACTTCCTCTGCCTCATTTCCTCCTGAGCATGTTCATCCTTAGACATCTGCATCTTTCGAAAAACTCATTTTGTGGAGGGAGACACCCCGGGCAATGTTTGATCAGTGCATTATGAAATTAATTTGGTCTTTCTTCAGGACAAAATTGGATTACCCTGGGAAATCAAGAGCGAGATGATGGGAAGGGGGAGAGCTAATTTTGCTTCACTGGCTTGAGTGGAATTCATTTCATGGCATTTGGCTGTGCAACCCACTTAAATAAAAGCAAACCTAAGTGCTGGAGATCTGAAGGGGAAAGAAAACAAGCATTGATCACCTTGAGATGGAAGGAAACCTGACAATTTCTCATGAAGGCCCAGCCTGAACCCGAGCCCAGATTACTAGGATGAGTCAGGCTCTGTGTTTACGCGCGGTGACGGTCGGAGTAAATAACAGAAGGCTCACGTTATAGATTGCCTTTAGTAATAATGATATAGAACCTCCACAGACGAAGGTGCATACGCTGCACCGTCTATAGAACGGTGTCGGCCTTAACCTGGAGTCTAATAATGGAAAAGCTCTAGGAGGGACGTGCGTTCAATAGTTTACGGGAAAGCTGATGGGACAAACCGAGATTGGATTTGAGACCATTACTCAGTCAATTTCGTGGCTATTTAGACCGCCGCGACTAACAGAGAAGCAGAAGCGTTCCGCTCCGGAGCTATAAATTCGCCGACTCAAATTACAGCCGGACCGTTGAATGACACGTTCATGGGATTTCTGAGACGTAAACAAAACTGCTCGAGTTAAACCCGATTGCTCAACAGCCAGCAAAACAGCTCAGGCAGACCCCGATTAAAAAGCAGCCCTCCTAAAAAAGCTCGTCCCGATAACGCGAGACGTCTTAAGTGGCGGCTTGAACGTGCTCCGGTGAGCTCACTTGTTGTCCCCGTGTTCGGAATTGATTTGGGAGTTCATTTCATTTTCGAGCTCGCGACGAGCCTCCGACTGTGAAAATGATTCGGTCGACGAGATCCATCTCATAAAGGAAATAAATTGGGTGTTTAAAATGGAGGAAAGAGCAGAAGGAGAGGGCGCTCGCAATGCATCTCGCTGCACAGCGCACTGCCTGCAGTCACACCGTGTTAGCCGGGGGTCATACATCACAGTGAGGCACCAGAAAGACCAGACAGATCGGTGGGGAGGAAGGATACGTGAAAGACCGACAGAGGTAACGGATTACGAGTCGAGCGTAGCTGAAACGTGTTTCAATCCGGATCATTAATTGGCCTGATTTCGAACTGGTTTGCCCTTCGGGAAACTTTACAGTTCACCTTTTATTATAGGATCAGGCACAATAAAACAGAAGTAGTAGTTTCCACCACAGCTGGCCTCCTAAAAAGCTTTGTGCTTAAAGATGCACTAACTGAGGCGGATGCCTGCCTGAAGCCGACTTGCTGACGCTTGGGAATTTTGCCACACTAATCATGTATGGGAATAAACGATGCCAAAACGATTCCTCTAAAAAGGGTGGTAATGCATTTTGATATGGACAAATAAAGGTTTTTGATGGAAAAATAAGGTTTCAGGACACCCCAAACTGTTGCACACCCAGCTCAGGGAAGAGCGGCATGGCTAATATGGACAGATACCCAATCTGAAGATGCTGGTCTTCACAGGACTGGTAGGCAAGGGTAAAGAGAGAACCCTGGTTCTCACGAGTCCACAAATCAGCTATCAAAAGACTAGAAATCTGTCTTATAACTACGTACATTGTGTCATCACACATCAGAACCGTTCTAGGACAGCATTTCATCCACGTCAATTATTCTGGGAGGTTTATTTTAACAGTGCTTTTAAATATATATTAATAAGTTCTTCGCTTTGTGTTTACTTTGTGTTTAGATGCTACACAATATAAAACGATTCAAGAACGTGGAAAGAAATTCTACGAAATCACAGGAGATGTGTTTATTGATTGAAATATTTTCTAAATAAAAAATCCCAGTTGGAATAGTTGAGTTCAATAGACCAGTACAAACTTTGTCAGTGAACTATGAGGGCTGAAAAATGGCAACCCCAAAACAAACACCAACAAAAGAATCGTTTATTAATCGTGGCAAAATGTTCGATTCATTCTTTTGTATCGCTGCGTTTTCTTGTGAAAATACCCTTTATATTGACATGAGTATATACCCTAAAAAGACAGTGACTACGGTCATGTCCAGTCAACGACCGTTTTGGGCTCCAACCTGCTTCACAGAACGTAACGAGGCCGTTAAACGGAGCATCCCTGCAGTTTGGGAAACGTTTGGGTTGTGCTCAAGCTGTGGATTGTTAGAGGAAAACAATTAGCATCCTGATCCAAACACACAGAGCAGATCAGCTGACCTTTATAAGCAGAAATCTGTCAAGGTTCACTCCACGACTCTGACCGAATTTAGCCGCCCATCTGCTCGAAAACCGCTCATGCAGACACGTCGCTCTATTCAAACCGTTATTTGCAGTGCCCGCCTTACCCAGGGGCATCTGAGAGTGTTTACCAATTTACACTCGGTAAGTCTTTTTAAGTGGCTTTCCTCCCTCTCTTGCTTTGGCATCGCCTGAGGTTGGACACATGGGATTCAAACGCGAGTGCTCTTAAGCATGCAGGGCCATTACCTGCAGCTCTCAGGGCTGCCGAAAAGAAGGGGAATCAAACGCATGCTGCTCCGCTACTCAGCCTGGGGGGAGGCAAGGTCAACCCTTCGATCAAACAGAGCTCTCGAAATGACTTCTATTCCAGTAGGTCGGCCCTGGAGGGGAGAGCAGACCTGAAATCTCAATTAACGCTCAGCTAATTAACTGCATTCACCATGTGATACAGGACAAAACTCCTCAAAGTAGGACAATGACAAGAACGGGAACATGGGGCACTGGCGGGATTAAACTGCACGGTGGATTTTTGTTGGACAGGTACCACTCCAGAACCTCCCAGCACACGGTGGAAAAAGCCTGAGCATTCTTGGTGCTAACCTCTGGATGACACTCACTTCCTTACAAACAGAGCCCGTGAGCTAGGTAATCTTTTTTTCCCCATGCTTACACTTAAAGCAGCTCCCTCAGATCAGATTCATTGTTTTGTAGAAGTTTGAACTAATTTGTGATTAATGGGGAAAACGGCTGAGGCTAAAAACAGCAGAGCTCCCTTCCTTTTTTTTATTTATTTATTTATTTTTTTTTACATTTGATCCGAGCTCTGTTTTTAAAACACAAGCCTAAAAATCCAAAACAGGGCCATCGGTAGCACTGCTTTTTAATCTGATTATGAGGTAAAAGTGAGTCTGCTTGTGGTTCAGTAAATACAAAGACCAGTATTTTCTTCTGATTTCTGCTAATATTATACTAATCAGAACGATCCATGTGGACCTAAGTAAGAAAAACACTGGCCAATCAGACTGGGTGTAGCTTGTAGTGTTCTGACCGCGAGTTAGGGACCCTATATTTATATAAGTATTTCTACACTATTTTAGCGGTAGAACTTGCAGAACGTTTGGGTAACATCGTAGGGCTTGAATGAATT
>JAUZSV010377609.1:0-11258 GCA_034780495.1 Parotocinclus cesarpintoi | reverse complement strand
AGATGAGTAAGTACTAAGTTAGGGTGACCATATTTTGGTTTGCAAAAAGTAGGACACCTGATATGAGAGTAAAATCATGACAACGCTTATGATTTTTTATGCAACAGCATTGCATTTTACATTTGCTGTGTCAGAGTTGGGAAAAGCTTTTTTTTTTAACAGCCAGGCTTGTAGTCCATTGATCTGTAGCTATTGTGATGTTTTACTGTATGAAATGCTAAAAGAAATTGAAGAGAATTTGAGAAATTGAAAAGTGCTGAAAAATAAAGATTTATTTTTTTGTAGATTCTTAAGTAGGGACATCTGAGGAACAAGCAATTCAAAAAGTCTGGCCTAGCCTATAACTATATAAACTGGTTCACATTCACTCGTCAAGTCTGCTCTATTATTTTGTTCCTAATACTGTCTTGCGGTTTATTTCTGGCTTCCGTGCATTAGGGATGCAAGTGCAGATTTTAGCGTTTTCAGCCGCGTCTCATATTTATATATCTTTGCACACGGATGTCAAGTGAAAAGACCCTTTATATTTACATTACAGTACCATAAAAAACTCTGTGTCTCTGGTCATGTCTAGCCAACGTCCATTTTGGTTTACAGAACCTAATGCGGTGTTTATACGCCCTTATCCCTTATTGGTATAGTCCTACAATCCAAGCGATTGTGGATTAAAGGTCTTACCTGGTCCATAGTCCAGTACCTTAACCACTAGGCAACCCCAGTTCTAAATTACATACTAATAGGGTCATGATCTCTACATATACATCTACTGGACTTTATTTGAGGTGTACACTGGGCCAGGAAGCACCAGTCAGTTAGCAGGCCAGAACAAAGCTGCATATTTACATTAACTAACCTTTCTCAGTGGCTATGCAAATGCTCTACATATTGATTAGAACAGTTTTTTTACTTTTAATTATAAACTCACTGGGCAGAAGTAGGTGTTTTGGGTGATGTGATCGGCCACAGAAGGGTCATGCGCTGAAGCCTCCGTGATAAGAGCGAGCGCTTCCCTAGCTTGCTCTCCCACTGAGCCGTCACGATGAACAAAGGGCAGGAGTAAGGAGAAGAGCAAAAAGTTGGCGGCGCCATGATCCTGGCCACTGTGGAAGAGGAAGAGCTGGAGCGCTTTGTCGTCACGTACAAGCACACAACTCAACTGGTGCAGCAAACACACCAACTGGGTCTCCACCCTGACAGAGCCGGAGCCGGAGCCACAGTAGGAGAGCAGCATGGCGAGGGGACGCAGGATGGGCTTGTGATGCAACAGGGGCTGCCTGGCTCGTGTCACCAGCATCTCGTACATCTGCAGTTGCTCCAGCTTGGCGGCGTCCGTAAAGTCTCGCCGCAGGCTCCATACGAACAGACGCTCCATCACGTTCTCCAGCAGGACAAACTCGAGGATGGGACCCATGGCTCCACCCACACCGCACTCCTCCTCTGTCAGAAGGAACAACATGTGCTCAACGTAGTTCTGCACGGCACTTGCCTCGTCGCCCGGGATGGGGTCCAAACGCAGAAGGCCGCCATTACGAGCCGGCTCATACCTTTCGAGGATTCTTAAAACCTGACAACGTTAAAAAAATAAACCAGTGGGTAACAAAAAGAGTTATTTCATGTTCTTTCCCCCAGCTAAGTTGTCAAGTTTATGAATATTCCTTTCTATTTCTTTCTTATGACTTACACTTCAATCTTTGTTACTAAATTGCTTTAATGGTGGAGCGATAATGGTACCCAACAGTTATTCTCTGCAAGAACTCGACTGGTTTACTGGGATGAAACTGTCCCTAAATGTCTTAATTTGTTGTCATTTGTCATAATTTCCTGACAAGTAGCTTACAAATTCTATTTCTTTAAAACTATTTTACAAAAAGAAATTCAGGCTACAAGCTTGAGACTCGACCCAAACTTGTATGATTTGTGAAAATCTCTTATCAGTGGAAAACTTGACACTGAGCCAATCAGGAGAAATACAAATTATGCACCGTTTAACATCCGCATTACGTTCTGGTTAACAAGATGTTGAAAACGTTACCACAGTCATGTTGTTAAGACGCTTTGCACACTTTATGAAAGAATAACATTAATTAAAGCTCAATCTGAAACACTTTTAGTACAGTACAGTGCTGTGTAATACAGTAATATTAATTTATGTACGATTTATAAAATTTATACACAAAACTAGAACGTACCATGTTTTTTCCTTCGTTTCAACTGCAGGTATAGCAAGGGTTTGCCCAGACTAGTTTTCTGTCATTCATGCATTAATGAGCTATACATCAAACTGCTGTAATTAATACTTATTCTTATTAATACTAATAATTCTTAAGACCTTGCCCATGAAATCCATGGATGATCTGTATATAAACATAAAGGATAAACTTGATATGTATGTAACAATACACACTTTTACCTGTGCCCAGTGGTTTTTGAAGACAATCATGCAAGTCTCTGGATCCACACCCCTAAGGTGTGGGCCCTGCTCTCTCTTGGCCCTGGACACCACAGACATCATCATCTCGCCGGTGAACAGCAAGGGTTAATCCATCACACAGGTCAGGATGACATCTGGCTCCTTTCCATGATGGACAAAAAAAGGAGCAAGGCCAGATACGGAGGAAACATTCCCATGCCAAACTGTCAAATAAGCACAAGTGTGTAGTAGTGAATGTGTTTTAGAATTAGAATGATTTAAATGATGATGCTTGCATATCATTTGTGACTCAATCCCTTTATCATGGGTGATCCATAAATAAGAAGCAAAAAGAACAACTTCACTCGTATAAAGGGTGACTCTCCAAAAAAACAATAATCGTGAGAAAATTGAATCTTGAACTCAGTATCGTGAATCGAATCCAATTATGAGCAGAGTGAATCGTTCCAGCCCTATTATCTAATGAGAGGGTCAGTGTCACGGATCCTAGAGTTCAGACGGACTTTCGGAGTCATACAATCATACAGCAATGAGACAGAATTATACCAACATTCCCTTACACACTTAACCCCTTATTATTAGGATTATATCAGGGCTTTCACAATTAAAGAGCTGACAATGTAGTAACTAGGTTTTTTTAAGATCTAAGCCTTGAGACCTACAGGCTTCCTGACAGTTTTGTTTAACTTTTACAGGGTGGAGGCCCCGATCCGACATTCCCGGCATTCCAAACCGCTCCCCAGAATCCCTACCTCAGGACGATCATGGCACCGAGTGGACTTGTGAAGATTGTAAAGGGAGAAGCAGAAATGCACTGCATGTTTTATGGTCAGAAATGATATTATTTAATGGAAGATCTTTGTGAGAGTGACGACCAGGATCAGGATTTGTGCCTGTAATGAGGTACATTACATACAGTATGGGTAAAAATCTTTAGATCTAACTATAAAGGACAAGACTGTGTTCCAGTCAGAATGCTGAACTGAATGATGCTGCTGGAAAACGACTGATCTTGAGAGCTTTATGGATTTGAATCTGTACAAAAGGTTGCTCGGGTGGTGCGGTTGTACTGTATAACCCTGTGGAGGACTGAAGCGTGCCTGCATCCAGTGAATTCTGGGTAAGGATCCAGACTCTCCACTTATAACAGCATCCAGGATAATCTGGGGTAAAACAGGAGGTTTTGCCCTTGCGTTGGATGTTGGACAGTATCCATTCTCCGGTCACGTCAACCTTTGTCACTAAATTGCTTCATTGGTCTGTGTGCTCTTTTTAATAAGGGGGCTAATGAAAGACATTTATTATCAGGTACCCAGAACGATAATAGTGCCCAACAGTTATTCTCAACTGGTTTACTGAGATGGAACTGTCCCTAAATGTCTTCTAATTTTGTTGTCATTTGTCCTAATTCTCCTGACAAGTAGCTTACAAATCCTATTCCTTTAAAACATACTAAAAAATATTCCGAATACAAGCTTGAGACTCGACCCAAAATTGTATGATTTGTGAAAATCTCTTATCAGTGGAAAACTGAGCCAATCAGGAGGAATAAAGATATGCACCGTTTAACATCCGCATTACGTTCTGGTTAACAAGATGTTGAAAACGTTACCACATTCATGTCGTTAAGACGCTTTGCACACTTTATGAAAGAATAACATTAATTAAAGCTCAATCTGAAACACTTTTAGTACAGTACAGTGCTGTGTAATACAGTAATTATAATTTATGTACGATTCCTAAAATTAGAACGCGAGATTAGAACGTACCATGTTTTTTTAGACCCTCTTTTATAATATAATCCAGGATAATCTGGGGTAAAACAGGAGGCTTTGCCTTTGCATTGGATGTTAAACGGTGTCCATTCTCTAGTCACTAAAAGCAAAGAAAGGTGGAAATGGATGCAAAAAACATGCAAATAAATGTGTAGGGGAAAAAAACACAAACTTTTCACCAAGTCTGGATTCGAACCAGGAATCTCTTGAGCTGTGGAGGTTTCTCACTGGTTGTGGAAGCCTAGTGGTTAAGGTACTGGAAGGTACCAGAAGGTCCAGGGTTCAAATCCCACGTCTGCCAAGCTGCTACAGTTGGGTCCCTGAGCAAGGCCCCTAACCCTCAATTGTTTTGGATTGTAAGACTGTATCAGTTGTAAGGGCTTCTGCTAAAATGCCATAAATGTAAATAGTTGATGCTGTTGGCCATCTCTGGACCTCTGTGACCTGCCTTATATTGCTTTAAAATCTTATATTTCCATCACAATATTGTGGATATTAACCTGTTCTAACGCTTTTTAAAAAGTCTCTCATATATCTTAAGGATTTTTGTAAATATTACGCTTTTCTCACTTAGCATACATGTCTGCTGATGTGTTACCCTACCATGACACTGAAATACTTTTAGAAACAATTTTATTTCAACAATATTTGTATTTAATCCAATTAGTTTGACGTACAGTGCAAATGCATCTCAAATGAATTAATAAATAAAAACACTCTAGTATTACACTGTCACAAGAACCGTTGCAAATTGAAAAGAGCTCGAGGCTAAAAAAAAAAAAAGCCGTTACAAATCTTACCGGTCCGCTGGGAAGAAACTGACAGGGAACATCCATCAAACTGTGTTAAAATCCCGTGATATGATTTAACTCTCGTGTTTCCTGACAGTTTATGACAAAAAATAGTTTGTTATTTATGTCAAAAACAGATTTTGGGCTTTGTTTTTTTTTGTCGGACAGATTAACATAATCCCTCTCACGTAAAGTGTGTGCGGATTCCCCAGAAGCCACGTCCACTCAGTTACACGCGTACTCCAAATAGCTCGTTCTTCCCTTCATATGCGCACTACAAAGGGCACGAAATAGTGCACCTACTGCTCACACTTAGTGCACTATATGTTTATTTAGGATTCGTCCCTAAATGCGGGCACAAATATGTAATTGTAAATAATGAATGCTTAATAAATCACGTGTATGTAAAAGATAATATTTAAAACACAGAGAATCAGGAGGGGATCTTAATACATGTCAGAAAAGGCAGATTTGAAAGGAACACCGTTACGTGTCTGTATCAAACGGTCACTTTAAATATAGCTATATTAAATATAGAGGTAAAATGAAACCTGGATGTAAAAAAAAAAAATCACTTTTTGGGTTTATGTAACGAGATAATAACTGTACTTACAGTTAATTGAATTAAACTTCATTGTTACGTTTTCTTCTACTGCCATCTAGTGCACACAAGCAGACATAGCAACCTGGAAAAACTTGTTGCTCACAAAAGTCGCTTTCTTCTGCACGAGGTCCAAGCATAAGCGTGCGTGCCTAGGACTGGGCATAAATATTATAAAAAAATATCTCACAATTAAACACCCCCTAGTGTATACCACTAGTTAACAATGGAAACTTGTTCTGTGGCATGGCAAATCAGAATTTATGGACGAGCCTGGCTTGGCAAATGACGGGTAGAACATTATGGTGGGGGAGGGATAATGATATAGGACTGTTTTTCAAGGGTTTGCCTTGGGGCCTTCATTCCAATGAAGGAAAATCTTAAGGCTTTAGTATATGAAAACATTTGGACCACTGTTTGTCTTCCAACTTTGTGGGACCAGTTTAGTGAAGGCCCATTTCTGTTTCCGCATAGGCACTTTCAAACCTGCTGGAGGTTTCAGATTCAGATTCAGAAAACTTTATTCATCCCCTAGGGACAAATGCAAGCAAAAAAAGGCCTGGAACCAATGTAGTTCTCTTTGAAGCTCAGCCCACACGAGAGCCCTGAACCTGAAACCCATTCTAACAACTTTGGGATAAACTAGAATGGAGATTGTGAGCCAGGCCTTCTCGTTCAACACCAGTCTCTGAAATCACAAATGCTCTTCTGAACGAGCAGGTAAGAACTCTGCATGCTGTGGACTGTTGTAGCCTAAAGGTTAAGATACAGGACTCTAGCCCTAATTGTCCAGGGTGCCACAGATGGGTCCTTAAGCAAGGCCCTTAACCCACCATTGCTTGAATTGTAAGACTGTACGAGTTGTATGTCACTCTGGATAAGGGTGTCTGCTAAATGCTGTAAATGTCAACGTAAATTCCCACAGACGCAGTAAGAAATCCTGAAAAAATGTCTTCCCAGAATAGTGGAAGCCTTTAAAGCTGCAAAGGGGAACTCCTTATTACATGTACAGCATTTGGAAATGCTGACATCCTTATCTAGAGCGACTTCCAATCAATTCAAGCAATTGTGGGTTAAGGTCCTTGCTTAAGGACCCAACAGTGGCAGCTTGGCAGAGATGGGATTTGAACCCTGGATCTTCTGGTCCATTAAACTTGGATGTCTGGAAAGCTTGATGTAATGTGTACATGTTACAGTACTCTTGTACGTATGGTGTATGTCTAAATACACCTCTGAGTTGTGATATCCAGCAGGTCACTCGTGGTATGATTTTTGGGTTGAATCGTTTTAACTTGGGAGTGTAGTTTTTTTTCTTCAATTCAGACTAAATTTACATTTACATTATTTAGCAGACGCCCTTATCCAGAGCGACTTAATAAAAATTAGCCAAGCTCTTAATTAGATTTAGACTATGACGCATGACTCAGGTCGGCTTTTGCCTCTTGGCTGTGTTAACTTGTGGTTCTTTCCCTTTATCTATGCTGCTATAGTAGTGCTGCCGGAGTTTCATGCAGCACATGGCATCAGTGATTGATTATAGACTCTGTACTCCTCACCCATAAGTAACTACATTTTCGCTTTTCTCTCCGAAGAGATGTTCCGGTACCAGTTCCAGCACCACAGACTTGGATGTTTTTTCACCTCAGCATATCTCTACTGGTCTTTATTATCAGAACCCAGTCCCACCAGAGTGCAGTAACTCCCTCCGTCACTGACGATGTGCCTCCAAGTACCTCCCACTGAGGACTGATTTTAAAATCTATTTTGTTACTTAGTTTATTACCAACTTAAATATTAATATTACTTACTTAATTTTACTAATACTTTAATATACTTTTAAGTATTTACCTAAATAACATCTAGGCCACCCATGTAGGTCGGGTCCCTTTTCGAGTCTTGGTCCTACTTTCAGGGAGTTTTTCCTTTTCACTGTCACCCTAGGCATGCTCAACTTGGGATTGGCCTTTTAAGATCATATAAGATTTTAAAGCTGCTTTGAGACAATGCACCATTTTAATTAATTGATTGATTGATAATCAACTCCAATTAATCAGAAATCTAAACAAGAATACACTTCTGAAACTGTAAGGTTGTGTTTTTTTGCTAAGAGCGAGAGAGAGAAAGAAGTTGAGGTGTTCGTTGAGGTAAGTACGGAATAGGTGGGTCTTCAGACTCAGCTATGAACATTGAGAAGAAGTTCATGCCACCACTTAGAAGCCAAAACAGAGATGTATAGAAGATCCAGTCCTTTTAAATGAAAGTGCATTTTATTTTTCATTGTTACACATGATAACAGCTCGGGCAGACTGTCCTCTCTGGCGCCTCCCTGGACTCGGTATCTGTCTTCTGGACTTCCTGTTGACGCAGTGACGCGAGAGCGTACCGAGTCGGGCTGTAGTTACTGGAGCCTGGTGTAGTTTTACATAATGAACGACATTGTTTTATTTAGCTCCGAGCTTTAACGAGCTGATTCCCTTCGTGTAACCGGTGGATTAACGTCGGTTCGGTTGGTTTTCGGATAGCAGCCGCAGGGAAAGTTGTCTGGACTTGTTAGGGAAGCCTTACTTTCTCTTTCCGATGTTTCCACGGTAATACAGGATACAGACGTGAGAAATGCGCTGCCAATAAAGTCCGACATTTAAAAAGAACAAAGTTCGGGGTTTAGCTAGAATGGCTGAAGCGAGGACCGGAGATGAAGAGGAGAGTTTGAGGGAGACTCGGGAGAGCGGCGGCGGCGGCGGCGGCTGTTCCAGGAGAAACCCGAGATCTTCCAGCGCGGCCGCAGGTGATCTTCGATTTATTAGGCTATTAGCTACTCATAATACTCCAGTTTGTCAATTACTTTGCCACTACCTTTCGAAAAAAGCTCCGGTTTCATCCAAGGAGGTGTGTTATATAAAATGTAGCACGAATAATATATGTATAATATGTCGAACTGAATTTAACCGCAAATAGTATTTAAAAAATAGGGACTTCTTTGTTTGTTTCTTTCCAGGTGACAGGTGTGATAGGTCTATAATATCGCGATACTTCGAGAAATGCTTACAATACACGGTAGTCTCGCGATATCGTGCTACCAGTTTTGTAACTTTAAGGTTGTCAGCACGTACTAAGCCTAATTTTTTGTAGCCTATATGATGCGGGCATTTTGTGGGGCGCGTTTCCATTTTTCCACCAATAATTGCCTTTGAATTAAAGTTTAAATTAATGTCACAAAAAAATGATATTTAGATCTGTCCAGTTAGTCCATATGATTTGTTGCTCCCACACATTGCTGAGTTTTTTGGTTTGTTCTTTGTCCCTTTTCGGACCACTGTCAGTTGGTACCACTGAAGCTTTGTTGTTTGGCCATGACAATTTGTCGCCATTTTTCAACATCCAAATACTCCGACTATGAGAACAGACTGTTCACTTATCATTAATGTCCCAGAACTCACCATGCTGTTGGATTGAGATAATCAAAGTTTGTTTGATATTCGGTTTGTGCATTGATTTAAGATCTTGGCTGGCCGTGTATAATACTGTCGACGTTGCCATATGGGTTTGCTGAACTGGTTTCTCAGAGATTTTCTCAGTTGCATGTGGAACGGGATGACTGGTGGACAGACGTGAACCCTGGCTGGACAATAATTAGACGTTTCCCAAAGGCAGAAAGCATTAAAAACAAATTTGTTTTCCCTAAACTACAAGGCTGCAATCATCCACCACAAACTGAGTTAGGTCATGACCGACTGAGGTCTCCAAGCTGGTTTATAAAGCACATATTTCTCGTAGAGAACTAAAGTTGTGATTAAGAGCTGAGAGAGGATAACGCTGTGTCAGAAACACATCACATGGTCATAATCTCTACTTTTGCCCTAACGTGAAGCAGTGCTTTTTTGTTTAGTCTGAATGCCTGAAGTACACTAGGCTAAAGAAAAGCAATCATGGACTCTGGGTCACAGATCATGCATCACAGATCTGCATTGGACATGGAAACGATGCTGGAACTTGTGCCTGATGCTGTTCTAATGTGACTTACAGTAGTGTAAAAGTCTTAGGCCAAACCTGGATTAGATATACCATTCTTTTAGCACTGGTATAATGACCATATGTACTTCTCACAAAAAGTAGGGGATATTTCATTACAGAAAATTTCATTTAGAAGTATACCCAAATTTTAGTGAGCATTCTATAATGATTTTTCAGTTTCTTTATAGGTGAACAACCAGGAAATACAAGGAACTTGTATGTAATACTAGAAAAACAGCTTCTGTGAGCTATAGTGGCAAGTATTTTAGTGTTATCTGCCCTTACACTTGAGCAACAGAAGCATCTGGCAGCTTCATTTGGATACCAAGTTGACCCTCTTACAGTCTGAACAAAGATATACTAAATGTCGTACAGTTTGGACTGAAGATCAGTGGAAAACATTGCAAATCCAAGTCTGAATTCTGGGTCTAGTCGCCGTCAATATGTTATTTATGGTCATTATACTATTGCAAAAACAACAGATCTAATGGTGGTCTAAAACTTTTGTACAGTGCTGTATAAGGGTATCTACCCCGAGAAAACACTTAAGTTAACCCACTCACTTCTGACACGAGGTTGCACGTCAGGTGATGGACCATGTGAGATGGTAACCAGTATGTCAATGGTCAATACTGATAATTCCTGGTGTTAAAATGTAAAATCTAGAAATTCTGTGTGAGAATAAACTACTTTACGAAAGGACGAATTTCTTTTTCTCATCTTTACCAGAATCTTTACTCATAATTACCAATAATTGTGTAGATGTGCCAAAGCCAGTAAACAAAAATAGTTTGGTCTCCTATCTGTATTGGTTTAATATGAAGTAAAGAATGTTGCTGGACGTCCTCTGTAGGGTGAGTCCATAATTTTTGTCAGTGGTATAATGTCGGAGCTGTGCTGACCAAATGAAAGTTGCACTCAGTTTTGCCACTCTAACTTGATTCTGGTTGTCTAATTAAACCTCAACAACTGACGAATTATAATATCTTTCAAGTTAAAAATGTTTAACGAGATTTATCCTGGTCTTAAACCGGTTGACACTGAACAGTAAGGCGCTGCCACCAGTAAATGTGATTTTCCATACTTTTCTCACAGCTGCTACTTTTTCTCAATCATGTGAAACCTTTTCATTCCGTGAACCAACCTCAGAAAAAAAAGTGATTACCCCGGTTTCCTGAGTCAGTAACATCTCGGTGAGAGTATGAGCTCAGCACTGGCTTGTGGTTTTTGACGTGTATGTGTGTTTTGCAGAGCGAGCAGAGAGGAACAAGCCTGAACAACGCCACAGGTAAGCATGGGCACCGGCACAGGGGAAAAGGGAATTCCTAACAATTTGACTTAGCTTGCTATGTGGAAACGCCTTTTTTTGACTAACCAGGTTTGGAACAAAAAGGATTCACTTTAATCCTGTAGCTCGTGTTTGAATGTAAGGACATGTTGGCTACTGGGAGGTTTTCCAGTCCTTTTTACGTTCTCCATTGGAACTATTCTGTCTTGAGTCGAGAAGCAACGTATCGACAGGTTATACAAATGAATGAATAGTGTTTCTGTTAATGTTTCCACGCATCGGTTTTGGATCTGTATGAGTCAGTATGTAGGTATGTCAGCACAGTGTGAGCAAGACTGCCAATTGTCTGCAAGAAGCACTT
>JAUZSV010377510.1:0-11259 GCA_034780495.1 Parotocinclus cesarpintoi | reverse complement strand
TGAGAAGCTGCTGCATTCTGAAAATTATGTCACTAAGCGGCAGTCATTAAAGGTGAGACTTTTTTTTTTTTTGCCTGGATAAATACGTAATCCAGATCTGTGCTGAAATCTCGGCTTGTGTGCATACTTCTTTGTTTAACTGGTCTCTCTACATATTTGAGTGACAATGACTTGTGAAGCAATTCTCCACTGTTCTGTCTACTCTAAAAATCTATAGTAATCCTTTAACCGGACATTTTTTACATTCCAGCAGTAACATTATTAAAACATTGATGGCCACGTGTGAGCGGTGTAGATGTAAATGCAAATCCAGGTGCTCCCTGTTTAACTATGGCCCAAACGGGAATCCGACAATACAGATATATACATAAATAAAGTGCTGGAAAATGTAGTGAGGAAAAGCTGTAGTTGCAAAATAATCATTTAGTTTTTCTGTCATACATTATTAAATAAACTGCATGAGATATACAATACTTTATTATTAAATAAGCTTTATGTTAATTAATTTGTACAACTGTATTTTGATATAAGGGTTTTAAGCATGTTAAAGTTATGTTGCACACTTGATGCTCTCCTATGCTTGATTTGGAATGTTGCAGCTCATGATGTAGAGAGTGATGTGGTGAGAGTGATGAGCTGTGGCAAATGTAGTGAGGAGAAGTCAGTGCACAGTTTTAGGCATCAAATCACTATAAGCCACCCAAGGAGGATGGGTCCCTTTTTGAGTCTTGGTCCTCCTAAGGTTTCTTCCTTAAGCATGTAGGGAGTTTTTCCTTCCACGGTCACCCTATTCTTGCTCAAAATAGGAATGGCCTTTTACGAGTGCAATATTGTACCGCTGCTTTGAGACAATGAAAAAATTGCTATATAAATAAACTTAACTTGACTATATGTACACTGCTCACAATAATTAGTGGATATTTTACTGTGGGATATTTCATTTTGAAATCCCCTTATTTTTGGTTATTCCATTTTGTGAATAGCTCTTGGGAGAACTCTTGCTGGACAGGCACAACTTCACAGTAATGACCAAATACATCAGTCGAGCTGAGAACCTGAAACTGATGATGAACCTTTTGAGAGACAACAGCCGCAACATCCAGTTTGAAGCTTTCCATGTCTTCAAGGTATGTTTGCGTGTGTGTGCATGTAAATGATCACAGTGTTGGTCAGTATAGTTTATACATGCTTATTTGTTGTAGACCTTGTTGTTTCTTTCTCTCTTTACTCTCTTTTGCCTGGAAACATGTCTATTATTAATAGTTCTATTCCAACTGTGTTTTGGTATGCCATCATGTGCCTCCCCTGACTTTGCATCAGAATCAATGGCTTTTCAGGACAACAGCAAGTGTTCAGTGATGCTAGTCCGAAACATTCACGTTGGACCTTTTAGAGCAACCAGTTAAATTAATTTTGTCTTTGGTATGTGGGAGAAAACCAGAGTAAACCCACAAAGACATGGGGAGGATATGCAAACTCAACACATTTGAAGTCCATGGTTGGGATTGAACCAGGGATCTCTGCAGCTTTGAGGTGACCGTGCTACCACCATGCCACCTCCCAAATGTGCTTGTCGTTAGTAGGTTAAACAGCAGAAAAAGTGTATCATGTTTAATGTTTTGGAATAATGCTTTTAAAAGAGAAAGTCAGCATGGTACTCAGTAGTTTGTATGGACTCTGTGTCTGACAATGTCAGGAAGGACCCAGGACCCACTGCACCAGTGTAGGGTGGATCCAAGGATTTCATCCCGATACCTAATAGCCTTCATGGTGCTGTTGTTTAGCTTGTAGAGGCCTGCACATCCTTCCAGGCAAATGCCTCCCCGGACCATTACTGACCCATCACCAGATCAGCTCACATCTGTAACATGTGCTCAGCTAAAACCTGCTCTCATCTAAGAAAAGCACAAGGTGCCAGTGATGGACATGCTAATTACGGTCTTCTGTGGCAAATTCCAGCTCTACAGTGCTGGGCTCTACAGTGAGCACGGGGCCCACTACAGGATGTCTGGTCCTTAGGCCACCCTCATGAAGCCTGCTTCTAATTGTTTGATGAGGCAAATTCTCACCAGTGGCCTGCTGGAGGTCATTTTGTGAGGCTCTGCCCATGCTTGTGCTGTTCTTCTTTGCACAAAGAAGCTTATATGGCATAAAAAGTGTACAAGGTTTAATGTTAACTGATACCCTTAACAGACACTGGTCCTGTTAAGAGTTTAGGCGAGTTGATGCTATACTTTTTTTTTTTTTTTTTTTTTTTTTTTGCTAATTTTTGAGCAGTGTGTTTGTAATTGTGTAGTTTTCAGTGTTTTTGTCTATTGTGTTAGTATTCTAACACTAAGTATTAGAATAGTTTGATAATGAGGACCTTCCATAATAAAACCAGTCATAGAAAAGTAAATTAAACAGGATTAAAACAATGCAGTATTGGATGTATGTTTTCACAGCTTAGTTGTTGTCAACCTGTAGCTCTTGAGCAACAATAAAATCGGTGAAACCTGCTTTAGTCCAATACTGTGGATTCAACGAATTAAGAGCTGAATTATACTTATCCCCTTAATGCTTGGATAAAATGTACACATTTTCTGCCCTGGTATACTTTCAGGTGTTTGTGGCAAACCCAAATAAGACGCAGCCTGTGTTGGACATCCTGTTGAAAAACCAGTCCAAGCTGGTGGATTTCCTGAGTCACTTTCAGGCAGATCGCTCAGAGGACGAGCAGTTCTGCGATGAAAAGAACTACCTTATGAAGCAAATCAGAGATCTCAAGAGGCCTGCACCACCTGAGGAGGCATAGAGGAGAAAAAGAGATGGTGGACAGGACACAAGACCTGGGGGTACTGTTCTTTATGCAGATGAGGGAGGGAAGTATTGTTATTTAGAGGGAAGTAAAGGGAATAAAGGTAGTTCACAGTGAGTAGTCTACTCGTTTCAAAGAAATAATCTATAAAAGTGCTATAGTCAATATGTGAAAACTCAGCCATGCCCCTATTTTTAGAAACAGGGTGGAAAAGCAAGTGGGGACCCAAGCACACTTAAGCCTTTAGTAGAGTATGTGGATTATTTTTCTCTCTCTTAAATACACTTCTCACAAAAATTAGGGAATAGTTCATTTCAAAATTCTCTAATATTTTCAAAATGAAATAATATTCCCTTATTGTTGTGAGCAGTATAGTATTTTCCAATAAGAAAAAATAAATTTGTATACAGTTTTAAAAGTATCAATATCAGTTTGACCAGTTATTTCCTGTAGGTAATGGGTAATTAGGAAATGCTTGTTTTGGGATAAAAATGTTTTGGTGTACATACATGTGTACCACGTTTCAAAAGTCTAGGGTAGACCAATAAAGCCTGATCTTGTTTTATGGGTACATTAGTGAATGGAGCATTCAAAGCAAAGGCACAACACACGTTATTACAACAAAGTGCACATTTTTTTAATTTCAGCACTATAGTAATTATTTAAAAAATCCCTAACAGGTAACTTGGAATATTTTATAGTTGTATGTCAAAATGTTTAATGTGTGTTTTTAAACAAAAATGCTTTCTAAAGAAAACTCCCAGCAAAGCTGTCATTTCATTAGGAAGAACACACTTTTTGCTCATTTCTGACTTTGTTCTTCTCTGTCCGTTTTGGTTACATTATGTAGAGAGCTTGATGGGTTGCTCATGGTTACACTTATTTATACTATTACTATAATCTACTGTGGTTTGGAGAGTTATTTTAACTGTGGGTGAGTTTACTTCAGATATGGATTCCGTACATTTAGCTGTGAAACTTAGCATTTTTACTGAATTAGAGCATATGGACTTCTCAGCCTGCATATGCTGCAATATTGAAAAGCTTCAAATGCAAGTTTTTCATTTCAGTTTTCCATTTCAGCTTACACATGTAAACCAAGAAGCCAGTAAAGCCATTAGCTGATAGATAATATAGTAAGAAAGGTCCTGTTTTAAAATTGCCAGATCATCTGTACTGTCAAACTTGAACGAGCCAAACCTGTGGTAAGACACAATAGATCTTAAGATTGTATTTAAGTCTGGTTCACATTTGCAGTCCAGCTTGGATATTGTAAGGTATGTTCAAATAGAAATGCATGATTCTACTGAAAAGCCTTCTTTGATTCAGTGAGTTGACTTGAAGTTAAACTTGTGTTCTATGTACTCTGTTTGCACAAATTGTTCTAATATACCTCATAGGCTTTGAGTTGCTAAATTGCTGTGTACTCTCTTTGTTCATGTTACAGTAGAACTAGTGTCAATTATGCAAGCAAACATGAAAATATACATGAGGTTATCTTCAGTTGCTGAATGGAAAACCACGAACTAGACTGCTCACAAAAAATGGGGGATATTCATTAGGGGATATCCCCTAACTTTGTGAGCAGTCTAGATCTTCACTCCTATTGTATCAAATAATTTCCCTCTCTCCCCTCTCTGTTTGCACATTTTTGTCATAACACACAGATATAAATGGTACATAGATTGCTGTGTTTAACAACTGCATGTGAAACGAGAATTCATGGCTGTTACACCTTACTGAAAATTCATGCAGAATTGACTGTCAAGATTAAGAAACTGTGAGTGGACATTTAATATCCATTCACTGTTGGATTTGCCTTCAAACATATGTCCCAAAGATGAATCATAAACATTATATTGTAGTTAAAATTCAGCAGCAGTAGTACACAAGCAAAATAATTGTTTATCTCCATATTTTTTAAAATATGGTCATATTTTTGAACGGGATATAAATGCCAGTCTAACATTTTAGTAGCTGCTTTGCTGCTGTGGATAAAATGTATTAAATTATATGCATACTAAATATTGTTGACTTTGTTCATGGTTAGATTAAAAATGTATGCTTAAAGTTTGCTCCATTTTTCATTTTCTTAGGTTGTATGTTCCATCATGGGGGGAGGATATGTACATAAAAGCTTTATTTTAAGTAAAAAAGAGGCATATTGGAAATAAACTAAACATGCAAATTTCGGTGTGTTTATTTTGAAAAGACTTTCTTGAAATATCTAAATGGGCTGTACTTAAAATGTCACTGAAGTTTGTTTGTTTTGAACAGGTATTTCTGCCTTTGCCTTTCTCTGAAAATGTACTGTGTAACTCTTCTTGGACAAAAGACTCCATTAAAATCAGGTAAAAAGTTCCAGAAAGTAAAAAATGAATAACTTTTTTTATTCACGCACCTCCTTTTAAAGTTAATCCTAGACATTAAACGCTGTATTGAATTTGTACACAGAAGACCTGTGTTTCTTGCTCCCAGTCTCACATGTCCAAACCACTTCACTATTTATTCATACTTTTCCAAGCTCTCATAGACCTGATTCAGTCATTTAGCGTTTGAGAGGGAGCATACATTCTGAGGTAATGTGACTTTAAACACTGGACTTTCTTGTCCTTCACCAAGTGACTGGTTATTGAATCACTCTCTGTGAATAACAAAAGAGGTCCCGCAAATATTTTAGAATAACTTTTAAAAAAAGATTTTAATGAGTTTGGTGGGTTGTTCCTGAAACACTTGCATGAAGCTATTTTAGTATTAAGGCTTAGAATAATAATAATCATTATTATAATAATCATTATTATAATAATCATTATTATAATAATAATAATAATTATTATTATTATAACAAATTAATAGCAGTCATTATTAACTGTAAGACTGGATTTGTTTTTTTACTTAAATAATTAAAATTTTTAATTAAATTAAATAATTAAACCTAAAACAATGTGGTTTCTCATGTCTCATGTCCAAGAAACAAACCTCGATGCATACAAATATAACCACAATGCTTATTCTTCTATACAGGGTGAGTCAAAAGCCACAACACCCTTTTATTTCAGAAACAAAAGGGAAGATGACGTATGTGAATATCCCAGCAAGTAATATGTGAGGGCGTCTATCTTTTAGGCTATGTCTGGAACATGGCCACCATTTTAAATGCCACCATATTGGATCTAGAGCAATTTTTTTCCATTGGGAAGGTGGTCATGTAGCATATCAAAGAAAACCAGAACGACAAGCCATTTAGTGTAGGGGTTGTGTAAAGGCCGCTAGTGACAAAAACAAAAAAACTCATCAATTGTTTTGGCAGCTCTGTCTTGTGCCTTTTGACTCACTATGTACATCCATCACAAACCTGATGGCAATTAAGATTACCTGATGATATTTGGAAAAACTTTATCTCACTCAAAATACTACATTTTTGTCGTTGGCTTGCCTGCTTCCTGGGGTGCTTCCTGTTTGAGGATAGGTCCTGTGTGAAATCATGTCATTTAGCAATAGCTAACTTTTGTTTAGAGCAACAAATAAATATGTTATGATCTGATGTCCCAGATGACACTAATTCAACGTAGTGTTTAATTCAGCATATGATTATTAAATTCAGCCTCAGTTTAGTCTCCATCTCCATCTTGCACTATCAATGAGGTTGGCTCACATTCCAGTTTATGATTCCCTAAATCACCTCAGTTTTTTAGCTAAATTTGAGAACTCCCACTGGATCTGGTGATACCTAGCTTTTACTGTTTTAGCAAGCTCTTCTAACTGAATCCTTATTTTGATAGACTCCATCTGCAGAACCTTGACTGCCAGGACGTGTCGTCCTGCCTCTGTCCTAAAGACCAATAATTGTTCTTCACGTTTTTTCAGCAGCTCCTGAAGCTTGAAGTTTGGAGAGATCTTCCTCATTCCAGATCTTCATCATCTTTTTCTCCTACTTCATTCTGTTCTGTTTTCCTAATAATCTTTATCTTTGTGATCAATTTGTCCGCTCATTTTCTGGTTCAGTTTCCCCCTGTTGATCTTCTCTTCTTGCTGTACATCTCTTAATGTGCTTAAATAGATCTATCTTCTGAATTCCTTCCTGTCAAAAGAGCTTACAGGTGATTGTTTTCCCCGTCCAATAAGCCTTTTAAGGTGAAGTTTGGAGGAAAGAGCTGTTCTACCCAGTGATGGCTTATGTTAAGTTCTTCACGTGACTCAGTGGTGCTCTCGGTCATTTCCAATCTCTTAAACAACTTTCCAAAAAGTGGGTGATGAAACAGTTCGGTTTTGATAAAGAGAATCTTCACTTTTACTTGGTTTAAATCAGTAACCAAAAATGTCTATTTATAGACAGATCCATAAAACCAGAGAGTAAAACATGCAACCGAAAAGTTATACGGATTCTGAAAGGATGCACAATGATTTTTGTTAGATTGGGTAATCTTTGTTTTATGTCGTTACAATTACGGATCAATTTAAACAGTACAACCCATGTTCCGCCTTCTAGCTAAACGTTCAGGTTTCGCCCTCTTGTGGTAAAATAAAATAATATCAACGGACTAATATTTATTTTTTTTAATCGGATATTACATGAATAATATACTGAATATTTAGAAATGACAGTGGCTAACCAAATACAGTGTGGACAGAAAGTATATGCAAAAACCCTCAGCAATAGTACGTCTTGGGATACCTTGGGATTTGCCTTGTTGGATCATGTCAATTGATTTTTAAATTGTACCATTTTTCTGTGAATTTGACATCTGAAAAACTCTCCAGCTCTCCAGTAATATCCAACCACAACTCATCTGTACCATACTGTCAGATTATAATTTTAGATTAATCTTTTTACAGCGCATGCACAAAGGGTTGCCAGCAAGCTTTATTTTTGCATTATTTGTCATTAGATTATAGAGTATAGATTAGAGTGACTTTGTTCTGGGACAACTTTTCTTCAGCTTCAACACTGTAATCCAACAGGAAATGTTTCTCTCTCTCTCCAATCTTCCTCTTCATTGTGCATGGAAAAAATACATCTCCTAGTTATTGACCAAATAGTGGCTATAGGCATATAACAGTTTATCTAGCCATTGCTTTCACAGTGAATGGCACAATAGTGCAGTGGTTAGCACTACTGACACACAACTCCAGAGATCCTCACTTTGATTCCCAGTATGGACTAGTGTGTGCAAGTGCCCTGCATTGGATTGGCAGCCTGTGTAGGGTTGGTTCTCACCTGTGTCCTATGCTACCATTATGGATCCCTGCAATTCTGAATTGGAAGCAGGTATGAAAATGCATGAGTGAATGCTTTCATTTAATATGCATATTCTATCATCTTCCCCATGCTGATAAATGTCTAACAGTATTCGGCCAATGTGCCACCTCATTTACTGTACTTCTCAGTGAAATGCAGAATGCTAGCTGACAGTTTAAAATGTTCATAAAATTAAGATGTAGCTGCAAAGATATTTTTTCTTACTTTCTATTCGTCTTTACCAAAGTTGCCAGTAATTCTTGCTCACTGTGGCTGAAAGTACATACTGACAAAAAGTGACACACCTAGAAGGCGTTTGCTTTATTTATGTGAATGTAATGGTGATGTATGCAAGTGATTACAATATTTGAGCAAAAGGATAGGTTTATTGGGGAAAAGTTTACAATCAAAAGGAGACTCTGGTATCCTGTTGGGCCTCCTCTATAGCATGGATACAATATGAGATATGATTGGGTATTGTAGGGTTACAAGTTCGGTATCTTGATTCACATTTGACTGCACATCCTGTATTCTCATAGGCAGTCAAAGCTGGCATCTCATCCGATCCCATTAGTACTTGTTTGTCAAGAAATCTGGTCATTCCCTCAGGTCATGAAAGTTTTGCAATCTGGTGGAGACCTTCTGGGGAAACCCTTGTTTTTTGTGGGTGAGCATTATCTTGCTGAAAAATGCCAGAAAAAAAAGCTATGAGAGGCAATACGTGGCTGCAGGGTGTTCTGCACATATCGCTGAGTCTCCCTCCTATCACTACTAGGCGTGGCTGACCATTGCATGCGATGGGATCCCAAATCATCACACCAGCTGTTGGTGCAGTGTGCCAGTCCAAAGAAAAAGCAGGATTGAACCACTCATTATTGTGGCCTCCATGCTCAAACACTACCATCATCAGACCCCACATAGAACCTGGATTCATTAGTAAAGACGTCTTTAGTCTGTAGCAGTCCAGGTTTCTCGTTCTTAACACCGAAGCGAAGGTGATGCTTGCTGGGTATCAATGGAAGGGCATATAATGGGCACCATGATAACATATTTCCTTCTGCTAAGAGCTTGGAAATGGTCCAGGGTGAGACATTGTTGTGTGGTGAATATTCCACCAATGTCTGGATGGTGGACAACAAAACTGTGGAAGCTGTTTGTGCTTGTCAGTGTATCAAACGATCCTCTCTACTGGTTGTCTATCTGACTGGGCTATCCCTAGCCTGTTCACCTTGAGTGCATGCCCTCACTGATCCACTGCTCCTAACATCCCCATAAATATAGGTCATAAAGGCCTAGAGGGTGGGAGGTACACTATTCAAAAGTAGCCCCTGAAAGCCTTTTTTATAGGAGAACGTGAAAAGCAGTATCATGCCCTTATGTGACGAGACCCAGACCTCAATACAGAGGCCAAAACATAGCTGCATGCTGAGTTTTGCAGCAGTCTGACATGCATTATATCTGGATATGTTATTTATTTTTATTTTTTTTGTCAATTGGTATAATAGAAATTGGTTTAATAAATGACTAGGTGTGTCCATATTTTGGCTGGTGTTGTATTGTTAGATCTATGAGAATCAGCCCCTGTGACCTCCACACGGCCACCCGGTCTAAGACTCGTTCCAACGGTCATACGCTATGGCAACCCCTAGTGGGCGCAACATAAAGACGTTCATCATCCTTCCATCGATTATAAACAGGCCACATGTGGTGCTTTTAAAAAGAAACTGCTCATGTTGTATTCTGTGGGTGTACTGTGTCCCCTGCTGGCTTAATCTGAAAATGACAGTTGAAATTAATAAATATAATTAGTCTACTACACTGCACACAAATATTAGTTGATACGTCCTTTTGAATTATCCCCTAACTTCTGTAAGTGGAAAAAGGAATCATTTGAAATGAAGGCTGAGATTTTGAGATATTATATATTATATGAAAAAATGCTTAATAAACATTGTTAGTAACAGTTTGAATTTTTTTTGCAGTTGGTATGCAATGAGATGGAATACATTCACACCAAGCACATAAATGTGAAGCTGGGCCAACAGGAAACCTAACTGGGAAGCTTAGGGAAGCTCATCCTTTGAAGCATGCCACAATGGCTCTATAGAGATGTGGGGGTAGGGTGTACACAGGTCAGGGGTCAGTGCAGCCTTTCTACTGCATTCTGGCCACACGATAAGGAAATGCTCTCTGTTAACCCAGTACATTAAATAGCTTTAACTCTGTGTTTGATAACATAAAAACCACTTTACATATAGCCTGTTGATATAAAGACTGGTTTCTGATGGTTTAAATAGTATTGGTGATGGTGATTTATTGTGATAAGTCCATCTTCTCTCTCCCCTCACCCAACCTATCCAAGAACAACAACAAAAGCTCTTCAATTACATGCATGACATAACTTTTTGTGCTCCATCGAGAACTGGCGACATGAAACAACATCTGCACACCGGCTGAGCTTCCTTAAGATAAACATCTATGTTGTTCCCAATTTTATTTAGCTTGTTTTGTTCTTTTATGAAACATTTTTACAACCTGTCATTTTTAGGTGGTGTACAATTTTTTTTTTAAACCAAATAACTTATTTAAAATATTGTTTTACACATACTAGACACCTTTGTCCAGAATGACACGTAGTATAAAATTGTGTTGTATTCTCTTTAACAAGAACCCCTTTCTATTGGTGTAGATCAAAACAAAAAGAAATATATTAACAATATGAAATTTAATTCACTTATGTAACGTCACTCCTCACTTAGGTGCTGGATCCATGTCATGTCTTAACTGTTATACTATAGGATATTTTATACTAGGTTATACTGTAAATAGCCTAACATATAGAAATATTAATTATGTTAGACAATTCTGAATTCTGAAGCTGTTTCCGTAATGTAAACTCTTAAGTATTCTAAAGTTTATTAACACGTTCAATAAATTCCACAATAGATTTTGGGACCATTTGTTTAAATGCCGAAATTATTTAAACGACTAAATTAAGAGCCTTAACAAGAAGTCAACGTATTTTTTCCCCTCAGATACAATAAACAGATGCAGCCATATTTATGGGAATAGAAGTAGAATATAGGTAAATGTACATGTAGGCCTACTTGCTGCTGCGTGTAAATATGGGTGCCAGCGGATGTTGTTGAGGGGTGTGTGTGTGTGTGTGTGTGTGTGTGTGTGTGTGTGTGTGTGTGTGTGTGTGTGTGTGTGTGTGTGTGTG
>JAUZSV010377405.1:0-11259 GCA_034780495.1 Parotocinclus cesarpintoi | reverse complement strand
CATCCAATCATGCCCTTGCCACTTCCCCCACGATACCCAATCCATCCATACATGCCCCCATCACCTCCCCTTGAACAACCAAGCCGTAGCGAGTGACATACGTACGTAGGTCTGTTTTATCCCTTGGCTACTGGACCCGCCCCTCGTGTTGGACAAAGATACTTATCTTAAGAAGTTCTTCACACACCATCATTAATAAGACGCGTTATTTCACCACATCAAAAACATAAGCTTTCTATATTGTACTTTTTTATAACTCAGGGGTTTCCAGTTTTTGTTTCTCCAATGAAACAACATTCAGGAATAACCAAAGGCAACTGCAATAAATAGGCAGAAATTAAATTATATCACATTTATGCGTGAATGCATATTGCGCATAAAGCAAAGCATATAAATAAAATTCAAACTAAATTAGAGGGATGGCAGCACATTAACCTATAGGAGCAGATCTCATTCTAACCGGCGCAGATGTCTTGTGATTAGATAAAAAACTTGCCCACCCTCTTCCCTGATTATATATCCTGTTGTTTGATTTGATAACCCACATAGCTAATTTCAAAACCTACTCTAATCCAATCTCCCTAACCTTGTTATAGGCATTTGGAGATACAAAGCAGGGGAGAATGGAGGATCTGCCTATGTTGCAGGCATACTGTATCATGCATATTCTTTACTAACAATTCCTCTTGATTGTAATGCCGTGTACAGATGAATGTGCCAGCCAGTGCTGCTCCTGTTAAATGCGACAGAGCAATTTTGAATAGCTGCAATGATTTTTTAAATTCTATTAGACTTCTTGAATAATTTAAGCAATTATTGTTGGATGGTGTCAGCAGGATGCACTGGTTTATTGAAGCCTGTGGTGTGTTATGAGAGGAGTCTGATGAATCCCGCCTCTGTGTGTTTTCCTTTCCTGTCAGACTTGGGCCTCACCTCTGGTGACCCTGCCACTCTTCAAAGCTCTTGCGGCACCAGCTTGCTGCCCTGCCATGGCCCATAATTACTTGCTTAGAGGCCTGTTAGTTTACCCCAGGCCTATGACTGCACTCCTAAGGAGCCCATTTCAAAAAAGGATCAAATTCAGGACCATTAAACAGGAACAATAGTCAGAAGCTCCTAGTCACCCTTTAATCTGCTCCACTCAGCAACCAAACCACAGCCACGGTGCTGTATATTACGCAACACTTGCTTAGGGTTCGTCATACTCTAGTGGGTAGACAACGACTTCCCCCTGTAGAAAGAAGAGAGATTCCCTGAGACTTTTGGCTGCATTGTCCCTCCAAAATTATACATCACATCACCGTGCAGGACAAGAGAGCAGATCTCTGCTAGGAGATTTGTGCTGAGTAGAAGGGAGGAGCAAGCAAATGAAAGAGAGAGTGCTCTTTGTTCATTGTGAATTCATCCATGGCATTTAGCTCAGAGCTCTGCTGAGGTGACCAGGCTGATTAAAACCCTCTGTCTCTGAGCATGCTCATTTATGTCACTCTTGGGGGCCCATGCCTTCCCTCATGATGAATGAGGTTTGTGCTCACACTAATATCCCAACCTCATGTTGTCAGAAGGCTTTTCAGTCAAGTGGCAAGTATTGGTCAGCGTTCGGCCAGGCCTTTCCTCAGCCCTGATGAATGAGGTGACTGCTGGTTCAGGTTTTTTTCTGGCAGAAGCTCATGTCTTGCTCACTGAATGTTCTGATCAGAGCTGGCACTTCTGGAAGGCCTTTTGCAGCAGGAAAGAAGCCACAAGTTGTGGAAACATCCTAGATTCAAAATGCATTGGCTGCAGTATAATAAGCATGCAGTATTACTTGGCCCACAAATAGTAATAAATGTTCTAGCAACTGACTTTGCTACTTCTTCCTGAAATTCCTATCCTAAAGCCTAGAATTCACACATATAAAAGAGTAGCTGTGAAGAAAAATCTGCTGATAACTAATAATGACATAGTATTTACACAGAAGTCAAAAAGCAAAACATGATTTTACTTTGCTTATTTCTTTATGCATTAATACTCATTTTTACTTTTTCGTTGCTGCTGCCAATAAAGTACACATGCTCAGTCGGTAAACTGAAAGGCTCCTATGTAGCACAACGAGATTGCACATTCATATGATCTTGTTTGATATTATAGTACTCTGTGGCCAGCCATCCAAGAGGGCTTATTTGGCACAGCTTACTGAGTCGGAACAATGTGCATCTTATTGATCAAAATGACACTTGTCAATGTCAGAAACTGTGAGCTTATGTGTAACTTCATTTGAAATTAATCTTGCTGTGAGGTTATCATGGTTACACAACCACCATATGATGGACTGTTGTGCAATCCAGGGATAGGGCCATAGGCACTGAACTCTCTGATAAATACTGGCATAAAACATGAAAGAAACAAAGTAACAGTGTCAGGTCTAGTAAAGCTGTTCTGCTGTCATCAATACCAGTCCTTATATTATTACTCAGCCCACATCAGATGACAATAAGCCCCACTTTACACCTCCTTCCTGAGGATGCCATACCAGCAAAACTTAAGGACGTGAGATCTTACAGTTAGTCTGGTTACTGGGCTAAATAATCCAGATATGCATATAGTCTATGAATATGTATCTTGATTATTTTATATATGTTATTTGATTGTTTTATGTATTATATTTCTATTCTATTTTTTATATCTAACTATTAGTGTGATCAAATTGATTAGGTAACTTTGTTTAATTCATACATTTTATATCTATCAAGGCTGCCCGAGATGATTGGGTCCCTTTTTATTGCCTTGTTCCTCCTATAGTTTTAGGTAGTTTGTCCTAGCTTCAAACTAGTTTATTCATAGGAAATAGGAATTTGTTGTGGTAGTATTACAGACTGGGTTGTAAGACGATACAGAATTAAGGCAGGGAATGTTGCTGCTAGGTGGTATAGGATATACATTATACGGCATGCGTGAGGACAGACAAAATAAACAGCAGTACTTTTATTCAGAGCACTGTGCTACTGTAGCCATTTAGGGGAAAAACTGGGCGGCACATGAGAATGAAAAGCAATTCCAAACCCCTTATCACATTAACAGCAAGGAAACTAATAAACTGCAGCTAATGGACTAAGTTGTCATATTGCTTGTTATTTGCTACAGCTACTCATGAATTGGAAGAGCTATGCTGAAAGGGATGGCCACTGAGCAAACATTTTTATTGCTATTTATTTTGGCAGCAGGTGTGGTGAGGCAGATGGCAAGAGGTTATTTTAATAATAAGTAATAATATAATCAATCCAACTTTCTTCTGCCTGAACATGTGCTGTTGTAGACGTGCAGGGTGTCGATATACCCCAGCATGCTTTGGCAAAATAAAAATAGCTCTGTCACAGCTGGGCCAAAAGCAGAACAAGAATACGCTAAGTAGCCAGTGTCTGCACATTGAGACGGTGTCTAACATTCATACACCGAAAGAGTTTACTGATATGCATTATATTACACAAGACCCTGCTATACTATAGAAATATCTCTATAGCATCTATAGTGATAAATCTCCCTTCAATAATGATGGTCTGTGGAGCTGCTGTGCTGCCTGTATATTCACCATATTAAGCATACAAATGTGTGCATTGTTGAAGCTGTGATATGCTCCATCTTACCTGTGTTTAATTATGTAGTAATATTTCTGTATTTCTATATTTCTATATTCATATATACATATGCATGATTATATTGACATATTGCAAATCTTTTGCTTTATATAGTCCCCTTTTAATGACTGTGACATTAAACAAAATCCTTTAGAACCTCCATCACCGAGGAGGACTAGAGACTCAGGAGTTTCTGGTGATACACACATTTACATACATACACTATATTCATATTATTAACTGAATTATTTTCAGGACTTTCCATCGATACCACAAACCCTTATATAGAGTGGTGCTTGAGTTTTTAGAACCTTTAGAATTGTCAATATTTCTGCAAATATATGACTCAAAACTAAATAATAGTTATTCCTTATTGTATTTTGTTTGCTATAATGTTTTTGTTGTTTGGATATAGTGCTACACAATGCAAGAGCTACTGTATTGAGTGCTAAATCTGACTGCAGTCTAAGTTAAGTGAATTAAGGGTATTCCTTTAGTTGCTCCAAACATTCAGTGTTTCAGTCAGACGCTACTGAAGAAAAAGTTGGCTGAAGTTTTCTAAACAAGCCTACGCTAATTTAATGTTTTGCCTGAACAAAGGAGACATTTTATTTAAGAGTAAAAAATGACGATGTAGCAAGTACAATAAATCTTCACTTGCACTTCCATTAACCCTGGTTGGTTTAGTGTTTTTCCACCTGAGGGATCAAATGCCTGGCGGAACTAGCCTTTCTCTGATTTATGCCATCTTCCCACAAAAATCAGAACTCCTCTCCTCCAAGCACTTCTTTACCCATGAATAGAGTCCTCACCAATTCTATGAGGGGGAAATAGTACATTTTCCACATATATTACATTAAGCCATAAATCATACAAGTCCTGTTTGGATTGGGATCAGTTTATCAGGGGGACACTTGTAATTAAATATTTACTTGTTTCCACAGTGATGAAACTCTTGCATCCAGAGGGTAATAAAATCCTGCAGGATGAGTACGTTTCTAGCTGGTATTATTCTCTACAAACCTGTTTGAGCCAAACATGGTAGAACAATAGGCAACTTAAGGGCCGAAAATTATAACCTTTCAGTTCAAATTATTTTATTGCTTCTCAAAGGCTGAGAGCAAACATGTGTGTCAAACTACTTTCCCTTAAATATTGGAAATAGGAGTGAAGAATATTAGGAATACTTCCATCAAAAACCATAGAACATAAATAGCAAGGCAGATGGAACACAAGCATGATAGCAGACCACTGCTGGTGTTTACAGCATGACAACCCTAATCATAACTATTTCAGAGAATCCAAAAAAAGAACATTTCTCACTAACTATTAAGATATAAACAACTATTGCTTTCTTGCTAAGACAACATTTATTTGCAACAAATATATTATGTGCTATCGCCATTTCAGAACTTTTTGACTTTGGATTTCATCATTTGCATATTTTTTCCTTCATAATTGGAATTGACAATGACAGCAAAAATAATTAAGTCAGCGGAATTTTATTTTTTAATGTAGACCAATGTAATCAATTCCTACTGTTTGTATATCAGGGTTCTGCTAATAGTGTTAAGTTTCCATGATTTCGTTTGTGCCCATGCTAACTTTTACTGACTAGCAATGTTAGCATTATTCAAAGTTGTCTTAAGCCTCTTAATAAAAAAGTTCTAAATATAAATAAACTAAAATAAAAAAGTAAAAAACTAAGAATAAGTCTAAGTAAAAAGAGCTTTCATGCTGCACAAACTGGCAGGATTGACACAACTAAATGATGTGAAAGTGTCTTTAGGTAAACCATGGAAATAAAGTAATCTTTGATATGTATTATATCTCCTGTTATGCTTTGAAATATAAAACAGTTGAAAGTCATTGTGATGGCCGGGTTTCAATCAGTGATGCTTAGATTACAGCTGCCCCTGCTCATAAAGAGAATCAAAGACAGAGAGAGGGAGAGGGGCAGAACTTGAGCATTGATGAATGAACAATTAATGCAGATGTTCCTGTCTCTTTGAAGTGAGGAATTAGATCCCTCACTGACAAGTTAGAGAAGCATCTCAATTTAGCTTTCTTTAGACTTGTTTTTTCCTTTCTGCATCTTGCAAGACAGTTGCTCCATTCTTCTGCAGGCCTGAGTAGGCAGACTTTAATGATGAGACGCTGTTCTTTAATAAGATCTGTCTGTCACCACTGGATTCCAGCAGTCACAAAACTTCATCCTAATCCTGCCAGTCATTTTTCTTTTTCTCTTACTCTTTGTCTCCCCTCAGGAGGAATGTAATCTGTCTGTCTATGATCCATTTTATATTTGACCCATCTGTGAGAAATATTTTCTTTCTTCCGCTTTTTGATTAATCGGATTTTAACACAAACTGCTTTGGGGTCTTTGAGGTAAATAAAAGGTTTTAGTAGCTCCAATAAACAAACCTAATTGTTGCCTATTTTGCATAATATATTGGGCAATTTTAAAATAAATTTCATGTGACTTCATATCTCTACATGTACACGTGTTTACTCTGGGTACTCTGGTTTCCCACAACATTCCACAAAAAGACATGCATAAGCTTAACTGGTCACTCTATAATAATGCACATGTACTGTAAGTTCATCAATCATGAATGGTCATTTTTAAAAGTTTTTTCCACATACAGTCAGTCACCTTTATATATATAGCATAAATAATAATACAAGTAATACATGGCACAATATTGGCTGATGGATGGAAGGCGACCATCCAGAAAACTGTGTTTTGTATCTTTGCTCAGTTACTATAAGAGGTCATTACTTTGCAAATTTTTATGGAACCTTATATTTAGGGATTACTGTACTAAAACACTGAAACTATTGTGCTAAAGTCTTGCGCCACTATTAGATTTGTTGTGTTAGCAATAACATAATGACCACACATAGCATATTGTTGATCATTAGACCCAAAACTTTGAAACTTGGAATTTGTCAATGTATAATACTATTGCACTTTCCACTGATCTTCATTTAAGTCTTTAGCATATATTTGCTTTTGCGCTCTGTTCTCTTCCAAGGCTTCTACCCTGCCAAAAACATTCTTGCTCAAGCTTCTACTGACTGAAGAAGGGTCAACTTGCTATTGCTCAAGTGAAAGGAGAGCTCACACTCAAAACTTTTTGCTGTAGCCTACAGAAGCTGTTGTTTTAATTCTGCACAAATTCCTGTATGTTCTGTCTGTATTTTCTGTCTAATATAGAGACTGAGAAAGAATTCTATATGATCAGTATACCTATCTAAAATACATAGTAGATACATTAACATTTCCAGAAAGCTATATGTTATTTTTTCACTAATTAGTGGAATAATTCAATGTTTATACCTAAAGAGACCAGTCAGAAAATATTATGCATGGAAAACAATAACAATATTGTTAGGTTTTTTTTGCAAGGCAGAAAGAATCGGATATCAGCCCATGATGAAACATTATGCCATGCTGGCTGAGCATCAATGGTGTCAATGGTGGCTGCTCAGCTGTTTGTTCTACATATTGTCATAATATGCCAGATTTGTATAGGGGTAGCATTTACCTCTATGACTTTCAGAGAGTGAATTGGCAGCCCGGTCTACTGGAATACTGGTGCTGCCTTGCCTTAAATTTCATTCTCTGAGCATTTTCATAGAATATGTTCACTCTTGTGTTTGGCAGGTATCCTAACCATGGCACCTGTTTGAGAGATGGGAGGGGTGTACTGCATTTCACTGCACATATACTATATGAAATAACACTGGTGCACCAACTTCAGAAAAATACTTTTGTTGCTAACCATATGTTCATTGCAGCACTGCAGTCTCTTTTTACTTATATGAGTTTAGAATTTGATGTCAGTGGTCTTCAGTAAAATTTCATGATTACGTTATGACACGATTTGAGGCACACATGAATATGACTGGGTCATCTGATCTAAGCACTTGCCATGTTCTGCCCTGGGGTAAAATTTCTGCAACATTCCTCTGGCACGGTTAGTCACCCCACGGTGTAATTTATAATTCACAAGGTTTTGACTCTAAATTAATAGCATTCATTAGTTGTCTGTGGCTGTTACCATTAACCTTCACCGACACAGCAAAAAATATGGCCTTCCTCCTTTCACAAATCCCTTGCTGTCTGTGGTCTCGGTTGCTGTTCAAAAGTGAATTGGTATGCCTTTAAAATAGTTTTGCAGCTTTTAGCTCAGCTAACGGCTCCTGAATTGGCCACTCAAAAATTTACACTGTCAAGATTACATGGGCTGGTATCATATGATTTACATATGGCAGCTGGCTTTTTTCTTTCTGCTGTATTTAGATAACACTGGTGTGGTGGAAGTGGGGAGGGTGATTTAGTAAGACCTTGGCCCAGCATTACTGTTAATTAATCATTCTCCTCTCGTCATCTGTGTTTAAGCATTGCAGTTTACCTTTGCATAGATAGTCTATTTGTCTTATAGCATTGCCTCAAAGCAGCTTTTTTTACAATGTTAGATTATCGTCTAATATCTAAGGCCAGTACCAAAGCCTAGGGTGACAGTGGAAAGGAAAAACTCTATTAAATGAATCTAAATAAATATGAAGTTCTTTATTAATTAACTATTCATAATTCTAATAAAATAACAAAAATATATATTACATTATTAAAAACATTATTTTGTAAGATACACAAAGAGTTAATTTAGGATCTTGAGTCCTTAGCAGGAAAGTCCAAAGGCCAAGGCATGGCAAGGCAGGCATCACGTGTTATTTTGCCCCAATCTTACTGCATCTAAAGTTGCTCAACAGTATAAAGGCGTCATTTAATTTTTCTTTGTTACAAAATTCTCCACACATTCTCTATTGGGGATAGATCAGAACTACATGCAGGTCCAACTGTCCAGCATTTAGTTTTGCATTGTCTCGTTGAAAAATGCATGAACATCTTTGGAAAAGATGGCACTTTGAAGGCAGCATTTGTTGCTCCGAAATGTTAGTGTATATGTCTGCATTAATGCATAGAATAAAAAAATAATTGATTAATTAAATAAATTTGCAAAGGGCAGTGACACAGCCCAATTCATTGACAGACCTTGGGTTTTAGACTTGTTTCTGATAACAAAATCAGGGCATGTGGATGTAGCTCTGTATTGTAATACTTGACAGGTATTGAAAGGTTTATCAATGTAATCCCTTGCCCATATGGGTATATCAGCTATGGAGTAGGAGTGTCAGTTGTTTATGCAGTGCCATGAGGTATTGGACCTCATGGTTTTTTAGTTTAGGCTTTTGCCCTTCTGCCCTATATGCATGTACATCCCTAAGTGAAAATGTATTTGCACAATTGTGCACAATTAGCCATTTTCCCTCCTCGGTATTATGCGACTCATTAGTGTTACAAGGTCTCAGTTGTGAATGGGGAGCAGGTGTGATAAATTTGCTGTTATCACTCTCACACGCTCTCATACTGTCTATGACTATATAAAGACTACCAACACCCTGAAACTGAGCTGCAGCACATAGGAGAGCTGCCTGCATTGCTGCAGAGGGTAAAGGGCTGGGGGGTGGGGTGGGGTGGGGGTCTGTGATCAGACCATACACCACACACTGTAACAGACTGGTCTGCATGGCTGTCATCCCAGAACGAAGCCTCTTTTAAAGGTGACTCATAAGAAAGCACACAAACTGTTTGTTAAAGACAAGCAGACTAAGGTCGTGGATTACTGGAGCTATGACCAAGAAAGATTTGGTGCAAATGGTGCAAAGTGTGTGTGGCAGAAACCAAGTGAGGAGCATAAAGACAAGTGTGCCTTGCCTAGAGTCAAGCATGGTGGTTTGGAGCTGCTCTAGTGAACTCCATGCCCAAGAGAGTTAAGACAGTGCTGAAATAATGGTGGCCACACAAAGTAATGACAGTTTGGGCACATTTTCACTTAAAGTAAAATAAAGGTTACTTGACAAACATGAAACGATGTGGGTTCATACTCTCTACAGTACTATTTTTTTTATTTGCATTTGCATTAGCTATACTGTTCCAGCTTCTTCTGATTTGGTGTAATAAAGACCTGCACTTATGTGTTAAGCCAGCTGGACTGTTGAGCGGTTGTCTGGGGGCAAGTTTATTGACAGCAATGACCAGGCAGATGCCAAATTAACGGGTATGTGAACAAGTGTGAAGGAAACATTTGAAGTCCTACCATGACATCAACGTCTTTCATAAATCCTGCAAATGCCTCAGCCTATTTTACATGCTGACCCTACACTCTCCTCCACCCTGTGTTATTTATTTCTAGTGTGCCAGATGCTTCGGAATCCTGCAGAGGAATTATTCCATAGAGGTACGCATCTCTGCCAAAGACCTCTCATGCACTTTAAAGGATGAGTAGTGACTGAATGCTGACAGTAGGTCATTAGGGCACAGTAGGGCCTTTATCTCGGTTCACATGTGCTTTTTGGGTGAGAACATAACTGTGTGTGATCAGATTAATTCATTATTTGAAATGCCTGCAGTGTGGATTATTTTAGCTAAAATTCAAGACGAATCAGATTTATTTATATAGCACTTTTCACAATGGGGCATTGTCCCCAGCTTAAAATGTTATATTATCTTACAATCTTAAATTGAGCAAGAGTAGGGCAAAAGAGCTGGCCACCAAGACCATAAGTATTTGGTAGTTTGGTAAGTGTGTGGGTGTCATACAGGACTATTATAAACTCAGAAGGCTCAGATTTCAGATCACATATATGTGCTTTCAGGTTGGGAGAACTTGAATCATATTTCACTTTCCAAATATCAGTGGTACTGATTACTAAGACCTCTATTTCATTATATTTACTCACAAAAATAAATCTAGAGTAAATTAAGTCCTTTCCATGTATTGCATGTATTACCATTTACAATTTCTCATTGCAAATAACACAGCACATAGCACACCTTGTAAGGTTGGAGCAGAGCAATACGGAACAGGGAATATTACACAGTCCCTCTTTACAGAATCTTTTCAGGTTGTCTAGGGACCTAGGCTCTCGTTTATGCACTCTCATCTTCAGCTCATCGGTAGGTTTTCTGTGGGGTTCAGATCAGGGGAATGAGATAGCAATGCAAGGAATTGAGTTAGGAGAAATACGCCTCATCCAGGCAAGTTTGTGACAGTTATAGTTGTTAGGATATTTTTAACTGCTACCCCAACTACAGATATGGGAATTTATGTGTTACAGCCGTTCCCTGACTTCTAAAGGTCAACATACTTTTATTAGAGTTTTGTGCAAATTTGTCTTGTTATCTTTCCCATGTTGAATAATGACTAAATTATATATCACCTCATGTGTACATTACAGTCAAACAGTAAGTCATAAATTACTTCTTGAAAGTATCTGTATCATCTTATTGACTTTAAAAATGTAAAATATAAATAGAAACATGCTAATAAAAGATGAATATGTTGCATGTAATTTACTGATTTATTGTACAAATGACAACATAAATAGTGTGTAAAAATACTAAGTGAGCATGCAAAATAAATAAATTACTTAATTAAGATGCTTAACAGGGAGAAAAGCAGAGAGTCAATTCTAGAAGCTTTATTATCCAAGCTGAGCAATACAGTGCATCCGGAAAGTATTCACAGCGCTTTACTTTTTCCACATTTTGTTACGTTACAGCCTTATTCCAAAT
>JAUZSV010377305.1:0-11260 GCA_034780495.1 Parotocinclus cesarpintoi | reverse complement strand
GCATTCTGGATAAAAGAGAATTGAGATTAGGATTGATCAACGTCAAGCCGAAGACAAAAATAATTTCAGATTTGCTTTGTCGCGTAAGAATTTGGGGAAGTACATTTTGAATATTGAATTCAATCACATCTAATACAATTAAATCAAATTAGTTTGTTTACAGTCATCATCTGGTGCCTATCTGGCGTCAGTGTCCAAAAATAGTTGGCCAAAATAATTTATTCCTTTATCATTTTCTGCCTAATCCACACTGGGTCGCGGGACAGCTGGTGCCCACCTGGCAACGCTGGGCGCAAGGGTTAGAACAACCCTAGATCTATCGTAGGGCACGCACACACAGTCACACACTAAGGGCCACTTCAGAGACACCAATTAACCCAACACGTACGTCTTTGGACTGTGGGAGGAAACCAGAGTACCCGGAGTAAACCCACGCAGACACAGGGAGGACACGCAGACTCCACACAGTACACACAGAAAGGACCCAAGCCACTCCACCCTGGGATTGAATCCTTCTTGCTGTGAGGCAGCAGTGCTACCCATCGAGCTGCCCATTGGCCAAAATCAATTTACTCAAATTGCCCTGATACCAATTTTGCATGGTCACAATGTCTTGGTAAAACCTATCACCATTTTCCTCATGGTGACAGCAGGGAAGAAGGCAAGTGAGGATTCAGAAAATGGATTTTCAAAGACATGTTGTACTTCATGGTATTATATTCCTGTATGATTTAAGCATGTTGTCAACCAGCTAAGTGCATTTTGGCACACTGCGGTGGCCAATAAATTTCTCCGAAGCATCTTTAAATGTCTTCCACACAACTCCTGGCTCCACTAGCGTCTTCAAACTTCTTGTCACTGATGACCTGTGATTTGTAGACCAACAAAATACCTTCCGTAGTCTTGGCATCAGTTATTCTGGAAAACATCTGTCTCAAATAGTTAAATCCATCTTTTTCTTTCTTCACGGCTTTCACAAAAGTTTTCATCAATCCTAGTTTTATATGAAGACGAGGCAGAAATATCTTTGTTGGGTCGACAAGTGGTTCATGCTCCACACTTTTCTGCTGTGAAGCAAAGATAGCAGCAAGTTCTTTTTATTTTAATAAGACCCTTTAGCAAGGTTATTCAATTCACAAATGATTCTAAGTAGCAGTGGAAATACTTTTAGATCACCAAAGATGCCCCAATAGTATTTGCAGTCCTGTACGTGTTTCACAACAACAATTCCATGGTACTGTAGATTGGTTTCATGTCTACTGCATAGCCAGTGTGTACTGAAGGGTTGATACTGCCATGTTAATGATCATGATTGTGTTACATCGTGGAACTTTTGCCCTCAACTCCTTTAAATCTACAAAAATCACCATTGTTGGAGGGCATGCAGATAACACAAAGCCATTAACAATCTGTCAATATTGGTGCAGGAGCTGTACACCTAAATTTTGTCAAATTTTCTTTTCTGCCTATAGAATATTTTGTACCTGGTTACAGCAATCCCCATCCTTTTCAAGCAGATAGTTCTGCCATAGCGGTTGACAAAGAAAAGCCAGGACAAGGTCATTTAATTTGCTCTGTTAACAGCTTTGGATAACCAAACATAATGGGTTTAACACTGGTGTGGTTTTCCACATCTGGTTCAAATGTAGCATAGCCTAGTGGTAGCCTAGCGGTTAAGGTAATGGACCAGAAGGTCCAGGGTTCAATCCCAACTCTGCCAAGCTTCCACAGTTGGACCCTTGAGCAAGGCCCTTAACCCACAATTGCTTGGATTGTAATATTGTATTAGTTGTAGGGACTGTGGTAGCCTAGCGGTTAAGGTACTGGACTCTGGCCTGGGTTCAAATCCCACCTCTGCCAAGCTACCACAGGTGGGACCTTAAGCAAGACCCTTAAACCCACCATTGCTTGGATTGTAAGACTGTATAATTTGTAAGTCGCTCTGGATAAGGGCGTCTGCTAAATGCTGTAAATGTAAATGTTTCTCTTTCATCTGTTAGCTCGTCTATCAGTGGGCTTTGGTTTTTGTCAAACAAAAGTATTGTTTCAAACACTCATGTTTCCAGCAGGATCTCTGCATATCTTTGTCACACAACTTTCTTGTAAAAAGACCCTTAATATTTACATTATAGAGGTATACAATGGCTAATACAATGTTCAGTCAATGGGCTGGACCTAATGTGGTCATTAAATGACGCACCTATCTAAATATGCAGTAGTTTGTATTCTGGGATATCTGGTTATTGGTAACTAGTTCCAATTTAAAATGGAACAAGTACACAGTAAAGGCGTGTGGACTACAGAAGTAAAATCATAGCATAAACTTAAATTTTATAAAACCTTCTTAGGTGAGAAACGGCATCACTACCCTCTTACTGGCAATGCTACAGTATTATTTTTCCTCCTCGCAGAAATGAAAATATCATAAATATTAATGGGTGCAGCCAGTGCTTGATTTGCAACTCCAGTATGTAACCTTCCACTGTGGTTAAAAGTTATGGCGTAGTACCTAGACCTGCACAATGTACTATTTGTTAATCACTGTTACACTTGGCTTTATAAGTGCTACTATCCCAGAGGAGTACAATATATTATGGAACACTTATTAAATTTAGCAAGTAGTTTTTTCCCCAAGAATTCACCTTAATAGAAGTTCTTTTTGTGGGAGTTTCGATAATGTTTTGCAATTGCCAAAGTCCAAAGTATCTACATTATGGGAGATAGCCTTCTGAAGTCCGTTGGTTATTGTACATACCATGCCGCAAAATTGACTTTTACCGTCATATTTCAAAAAGAGGAGCATGTACCAGTACCCGTTTTTCACAGTGCTCACAAAAATGTAGAAATATCCCCTCATTTTTGTGAGCAGTGTTTTTAAGATGTATGTATGTTGCAGTGACGAGGACCGTGTATCGCGCCACAGGGACCAGTATGATCGCGAGAGAGACCGTCATCGGGAGCGCTCTGGTAGAGATAGAGACAGAGGAGACCGGCATCGTGAGAGAAGACACAGGGACCGTAGTGATCGACACAAATCCTCACGCAGGTACCACCACTACTTCTCAAAACTTTGCCTTTCATTCTATAAAGGTTCTGGGCTCAATCCTGAGATGGGCTGACTCATGTCCGTTCTGTGCATGTCCTCTCCATGTCTGTGTGGGTTTTCTCCCAGTACTTTGGTTTCCTTCTACATGCTTTAGGTTTATTGATGTCCCTAAAATGCCCCTAGTGTACAGTGGTGTGCCCTACTAGGCTAGGCACTGGCTCTCCCCCACCCTGTTCAGGTTTAAGTGAATAATAAACAAATGGATGAAAGTATGCCTTGTCTTAATGTTTGATTACCTTTTTCCTCTTCCATCTTACACCCCATCCCTGCGAGCAGCAGCAACAGCAGCAGTAGAAGACGACATGCCAACGATAATGAGGAGAGCCATAAGAGACACAGACTTTCTAAACGCAGCAGGGACAGCCCAGAACCCAAAGAGGAGCGTGTCACAGAGCGGGCAAACCAGCCTGAGGCCACAGAGTAATCCTGAGTCCCATCAGGAAAAATCTCTTGAATTAACCAACTGTTGTAGGATAGGCGATCTTACGCGAGTAGCTCCTTACTTATCCCCTTAGCCAATAAGTAGCTTTGAAGTGACACTAGAATTTTTATTTGGTCCAATGAGAGGCCTGGCTCAGCTAGAGCTGATTTCCGTTGTGTTTTAAAATAATTATTTTAATAATTTATTGCCTAGTTTACAGTTGACAGTTTTTTCAGAACATTTAAGTTGCATGTGTTTGACTAGCCTGATGTTATTAGGTACATAAACCCTATAGTTGCACTTTGCAGATTGGTATCACTTTATTAAGTACACCACCTCCTTGTTTCTAAAAGTTCCACTTAAAGTATAGAAGTCTTTGTAGTTCTACAATTACAGGCTGTCGTCCATCTGTTTCACTACATACTTTTGTTAACCCCTCTGTTAACTCTACTCTTTAATTTTCAGGACCAGCACAGATCAGGTCCTATTTTTGTGGTGGCTCATTCTCAGCATGGCACTGACACTGATGTGATGGTGGTTAGTGTGTGCTGTGCTGCTATGAATGGATCAGACACAGGAGATCTTTTTTTTTTTTGTGTCAATTCTGGCCTAAAAATCAGAAATGTCCAGGCACTTTTCATCCTGTAGGCAGCCTCATGTGAGCACTGATAAAGGATTTGATCATAACGAACACAAACTACAACAAATGAGCTGCTTTCTCTGAATTTCTAAGGCATCTATAAGGTAGAGCAATGTGGTAGACATATGTAATAGATTGCACAACGAGTGAACCCAGTGTTTAAAACTCCAGCAGCACTGCTGTGTTGATCCACCACCACCATATCAGTGACTAAAATGATGAGAATGTTCCACCACCCAAACAGTAACTGATCTCTTGGGTTCCTGACCATAAGTAAACAAGGTAAAAAGGTGCAGAAAAAACAGATGGACTATAGTCTGTAATTGTTGAAAGTGTTTCTCTATGGTAAGTGGAACTGAAGAAATGATAGTAAGTGTAGAAACAAGGAGGTGTACCTAATAATAATGATCAGTGATTGATATTTACCCATACTTTAACAGAAAGGGACCACAACAGGATCTTGACACTGTACAGTTTTCAGAGCATAACTCCTCTATTTATAGTTACTACCTTCTGAGTGGTGATTTCCTGGATGATTTTTAGTTTGTTGGCTAAACCTGATGGTAACACTAGGGGAAAAAAAACATTATACACATCTGACAAAAGTGCAACACGCCCTGACGTAATGAAATTATCAGTGTTGTTGCTGTGCCGAAAATGGTTCTCTTATGAAAAACATGCTGATTATTTTTCTTTTGGTAGTTGTTTTACTGATTGACAGCGTAAAAATTGTACTTGGCAATTTGAAGACCTGTAAAGTGCACCTATTTGGTAGGTAATCCTGACAACATGACCAATGACTGCAAGGTTGGTGATCTCAAAAACGGCCAACTTGGCGTATGAGAAAATGAAATGAACAGACACTATTTTAATTTAAGCTTATTACAACCGTAAAATTACTTGAATGACATTTGATTGATAATATGAATTATATTTATGTTGTGCCAATTTGTCTTTGTTCATATAAGAAAACAGTATTATAAAAATGGTAAAGCAGTTTTGTATATGTGTGATACTTTGACAAAACTGAAGAGTGGGTTAGCAAACTAACATTTGCTCAGGCTTACTTGCTTCCTAAAGGCAGTTGGATAAGTGTAAATGTAATGTTAGTTCTTGTGTAGCTGCATTTGTTAGATTGTTTAGACAGATGGTTCAAACGTTACACTGAAATCCACAGTAAATTTTAGGGTGATCACTGAATTATCAGCTGAATTATTTACCACAGAAATGTGAACATGCAAGCACAAATCCTGACTTCACCTAAATTCCTTTCCGCTTTCATAACCCTGATCAAGTCTGCACATTTGCTTTTAGATAAAATGAATATTTAGAACCATCTTCATGATGATCATTGTCCTTAAGCATACATAAAGCACATTTAACTAGCCCATCAATATTCTTAACTGGGGTGGAGTGCCATTGGTCATAAGGGTGAGGAGATGGGATTGGGGGTGCTACAATAGTGACCTCTGCCTACCTCGGTGCTGTTCTCCCGCACCATATAGGGTGATTTTTAAATTCTTAGGAGCAGAAAAAAGATCTAAATGTCACAGTGATTCTCGAAACATTTTGACTAACATTTGCTCAAGCTTGTATGAGTCACGATACAGTAATGATTCAGTAATTCAAATTCACAATAGTTCTTGCTCAGTGAAGATCTCCACTGTGTTGATCATGTTTTTCTTTATATTTACAACTACAGTACTGTATTTTGAGTGCAAATAAGTCCCCATGGGTCCTAAAATGGTTATTATTGACATCCACCTGAAAGGAAACATTAACTGAATCCTTCAGAATAGAGGCTGCTACACTAGTCAAATGTATTTATATCGCGCTTTTTACAGTGTCTCAAAGCAGCTTTACAATATTATATTATCTTCAAAGGCTAATCCAAAATTAAGCAAGCCTAGGGAAACAGTGGAAAGGAAAAACTTCCTAATAGTAGAAGGAAGAAACCTTGGGAGGACCAAGACTCAATAAGGGACCCATCCTCCATGGATGGCCAAGATGGTGATTAAGCCACTAGTGACTAGTCACTAAACTCACAAGTGATTTGAGTTCCCTAATAGAGTTTTGCTCTTAATTTTCACTTTTAATGCTTGACTCACTCAATTTTTCAATACTTAACATACAACTTACATAAAATAAGATTTATTTAAATGGCAACTGTTGGTTATTGTAAGTGTAAATGTCTAATAGGCACTGCTATGGTACAGCATAAACTATTAAACGTATAGGTTTATGATATAAGTTATGATGCATTTTTTTGGGGGGGGGTGGTCTGGAACAAATTAAGTTTACAGTATTCCTTATGAACACAATTTGCTTGGACCTTGACACGCCTTTTTGGGGACAAATTACAGACACAGACAAATCAAATCCCACTGTTTTAGGGGTGTGTGGTATGTATAGCCTACGATTATATCTCTTTATTATTGTTCTGACTTTGAGAGTAAGCTGTACCAACACAAAAACACACCCAGCAAACCTTGGTGGAATCCTTTTGCAAAAAATGTCTTATAACAAGAAAAGCAACAGATGGCAAAGCATAACAAATGCTGTCACCAATTTCAGGAAGACTGCGTGCAACTTCAGGCTGTTCAGAGAGATGGGTCTAGACAGCTTTTGAATACTTTAGACCCAAGATATCCCCTGCCAAAGAGTCATGGATTACAGTTATCGACAAAATCCTTGAGAATATCAACATATTTTTGTCAATGTCACACACCCTTAACAATGTGGAATCTCAAACTTGGGCCCATGCTTCCTTCTAGAACGATTTTATTGATTATTTAACCAAAAATATCATCAGATACAGAATTCTACACAAGCCAACGCGTGAGACACTAGACCACAGAACTTCTCACGATAACATTGACCACACAACCCCATGGCACACACTGCCACCAGTATTCAACTCTGTCAGATCATGTCTCTAAAGTAGCAAAATCAGCAGGACTGCCAAATTTGCACTACTATAAGCGTGTATATCCACTTCGAATAGCGTTACGAACAATATTTTTTTCCGTTGGTGTTTCTGTTTTTACTCATCAGAGAGATTTTTATAATTGCAACAGCGCTTAAAGCATACCAACACAGACTAAAAACGACTTGGCAAATGGGCCTCCGTGCCAGAGGCTGTAGAGATCGCATCACGCTCAGAACGAATGAAGCAAAGCCGAGGTCCAAAAGGCCATAGAAACAGAGTGACGGAAATAATTATGGAGAAAACAGTTGGCGTTGTACAAGTGCTTGGATTTGGCTTCCCCCCCATTACACCCCCCACCACACACACATACACACCAACAGGAATAATAAAGAAATATCCACTTAAATGCATGGTCTAACATATAAACTAATGGAGTTGTGTCCGTTCTTTTCCATTCGCTGAACCTGAGCTTGAGCAACCATATATCCCAGAAATCCTCTCTTGCACAACAGATCAGTTTTGAGATGTCTTGCACATTGCCCATAGAGGAGTATTTACTGTATATACACTTATCTGATACACTGTCCATAACGTGAGCTATTTTCTTGGTGCTTCTTACACGATTTCCTCAATGTCAAAAACTCCAGCATCAAATAATTATGCTTCTGCCTCCTGTGCCTAAAGTATGACATTTACAAAGGCAGGGCTAAGTAATCGGTGCACCAGTGAAATCGACGGAATAGTGTCAGTGGACTTGGGCTTGACCTGTACGGCTTCCCAGTTCCTCCTTCCGCTGGTCATGTAGAAGCTAAAATAAGGGTCATTAACACACCCCTCCTTTATGAGATTAAGTCCTCGTGGGCCGCTCATACCAGGGAGAGTTGTGTGTGTCTCGCCCCACCTTTGACCGGGCTGGTCCACGTTATATGAACTGCCTAAATAGGAAGTACATGTCCAAAGGCCTCTTGATTGTGGGAAGGAACTGTTTGACGCTCCAGCCTCCAACATGGGGTCAGTGTGATATGCTCCTTCCCCTAGAGCATGACCTAAAGTAGGCTGCCAGGCCAGGAAACAATGGTGAGTGTAATACGGCCCCTCAGTTCCTTCAGCAGGCGCACCAGGGCGGTGTGGGTCATTCCCCAAGTGCCCTTTCCATTCACTTCGAGTAAGATGTCCCCACAGCTAAAGAAAGGCAGAAGTCAAGGATAAAAGATTAGACACTAGTGTTTGCTATAGGCTTAATGTCTGAATTTGATTAAATGCATTTGAGGTGCTCAGGTGATGAACTGGTGTACAGGCCATTACACGCTGAACGCAAAAATGTAATTTTTTCAGATTATTAAATTAAATTAAATTAATTTGGGATAGCACGGTGGCTCAGTGGTCACAGCAAGAAGGTTTTGGGTTCAATCCCAGGATGGAGTGGTCCTTTCTGTGTGGAGTCTGCATGTCCTTCCACTGTCTGCATGGGTTTGCTCCTGGTTCCTCGCACAGTTGAAAAGACATGCATGTTAGGTTAATTGGTGTATCTAAAGTGGCCCTTAGTGTGTGACTGTGTGCGTGATACTACTTTAGTTAAAGCTGAGATTTGCTGTGTAATTGGGTAGACATACTAAAGCAAATTATGGCATTTTATCTCTATGAAAATTTTCCCCAAATTGGACATCACCAGGATCTTTATGTGTTTATTATACATATTATTAAAAAAAAATTAACCAGGTGGCAAAATTAAAACGATTGTTTACAAAAAGTTGTGTGTTCGGGTGTACAGTTTTGGTTAAATACTAAGCGTTTTCACACGCTATTTTTTGCACTGCAAACATGTTTTTTAAGCAATTCATTAATACGATGCTAAATTAATTCAAGCTAGTGTATAATTAAGTTTTTTTAGACACTAAAAATAAAATAAAGTTTTAGCTTTTTTTATGGGATTCTGAATGCTCCTTTCTTTTTCCATAAGTGGATGTACAGATTTGTTTGCATTTTTCTGTGAGCAGCAAAAGGCTGCCTTCAAGACATTTTGTTTATCTTTTCGCTGCCAAAAAGTGTTGTTGCATGCATTGCGTATAGTTTTGGGACACATTTTTTTTTTATGCTTATGAATATTCAACATTTTTGTGTCGCCTTTTCGCATCGCGTTCGGTGTGTAATCAGATTAAATTAATAATAAAATGATTCCCCTTCCAGTACGGTCACCACAGGTCCTCTTAACTGTATTAAAAGAAAAGGTTGGTGTAGATTTAAAAAAATTAATATGTTATTGTCCCCCCTTTATGTACCGTATCCTGCCGTCGTTGTAGGCGGGCGTTCCCTCCACGATGGAGCGGATGAAGAAAGACTGATTGCAGTTAAGCTCTTCCTGTCCTCCTACGATGCTGAAGCCCAGACTCCCTGACGTGCTTCTCCGCAACACAATATCCTTACAGCAGTACAGGTGCCTGCAGGGGTCAAACACATTATCACTCCTTAGCACGTCTTAACATTCTGCAGGTCAAGACATCTCAATCAGGTCAATACCTGCCTAAGAATTCCCCCCCTGGGAAAATAGTTTATTTATTTGGGAAATAGCTGTAGGGTTGAGGTAACAGTCAGGTTGATCATAAGTACAGATAACCTGATACCAACTATACGCTTTAACGACTGAGGCTCAATTATTACAAATTGTAATAGGAAAAAAAAATCTGCCCTTGAACTCTGTACATTGTGTTCATAGACAGCTGGTAAAAAAAGTTTAAGAATGTCCATTTTTACGACTATAATTATTGTTTACGTCATACTTTTGTATTTTGTTGGAATACTTTTTCATGAAACAGATTGATTTACTTTGCATTACCTACAGTACATGCATACGTATAAACTATGTTACTGTCTGTGTTGTGAATGTACACTTTTGTGTGTTGTAATTTTCAGTGTGAAATGGTCAGTTTAACTACAAGTTCTGTGTTGGCTTAACCTACATATAAGCTCCAAGCACCAGTCATTTGACTGCTGTGACTTCCTACTAATGTCTGAAAGTCTAAAGTATACTTTACTTTATACTAAATCATATTTAGGTAATAATGTGTGGTGTTTGCTATGAGAAATTACCAAAAATGTTTAAATGCATAGTAGTTTAAAGAGCAATTAAGAAACATTTAACAAGTTTAATAATAAACAAGTTTAATCCAAATGTATTTGATCCTGGATGGCTGATATACCTTGAAGTTTTCTACGATAAAACCCCCACAGTACAGCAGTTCTGAGATTCTGAACTGCAATAGAACTAAACTGCTATCGCCATCACAGGCCTGTTCTGCCTGGCATGATTACCTGGGCAGTTGAAGCCAGGACACCCATATTGGAGAGTAGTCGTCACTGGGCAGGGGCATTTTGATATCACTGAGCGAAGAAGGTGAAAGCACAGGGGGCAAGCAGTCCAGAGAGCTTAAATCCGGTGGCCTCATCTCCAGCACACGCAGCACCACTGGCGATGAAGTGTTCTTCAGGTTGGCCACTGCCTCGCCTCGTGTCACACCAGTCAGGTCCAAACCATTTACATTTAACAGGATGTCACCTAAAATCATAGGAATGTCAGCATGTAACACCTTGGGTTTCTGTTTTTTCGTCTTGTTTGCTTTTCAGTGTGAGGATGGTGTGCTGCCAGGGATAATTAAAGAAATGAGAGAGGATGCAAGCAGAACATGAGGGAGGAAGATGTCCAGTTAAGGAAAAGGATAGCCTATTGTGAGAGACAGATGAATGGAGGTGATTTAACAGAACAACGGCACAAAACTGCTGGCGTGGCATCTAGAGGTGATAAGAGAAAAGGTTACTGAATTAAATTTCTGTGTAAACTCAGCCGCACAATGATCATGACCAAATTTCCATAGCAGGGAAGATAAAATTCTTTAAAACTCTATTCTGCTACTATTCCATTTTAAAGCACTTGCATTCTTAAGTAATACTTTTCTTGTTTACTCACTACATAAGAAAAAAACTACACATTGTAATCACTGGCTTTCAAAAACAATAGTGCATTCCCAGTAATTCCTTTTAGCATGTTTGGATCAGCTGTGCACATCTGGATCCTGAATTATTTTGCCCATTCTTATTGTTTGTTTATTTGGCTTCTTTAATGTCGATATCAGCATCAGTGGCCATCTTATATACAGTAGGGGTATAATA
>JAUZSV010377198.1:0-11260 GCA_034780495.1 Parotocinclus cesarpintoi | reverse complement strand
CTTGTAACATAGGGCATGTTCGTTTAATCGGGCCAGCCGGTTATTAGGACCAAAACGATCGCGTCCCGATGTGGTCCAATTAACCAAAATCGACTGTATTTGAAATAAAAAGGGAGTCTTGCAGACGGTGGTCATGCAAGGTCGACAGCCTTTGCAAATCATATATCTATTACATAAAAAATAAATGTTTAACTTGACAATGCAACATCCAACTTGATGCACATCAGCTCATTCTTGCACCGTTACACCCCTATCGATGAGGCTTTGCCAAGTCACACATCACCTTCCAAGCAGTAGTGCCCCGAGCTGCACCTTCCAGAAGGAACGCCAACACCAGCCAGGCAGTACCAGCCTCGTGGGCATGGACGGCACTCGTTTTCTGATTCCAGCCCGCTGCGTTCATTCCAGGTGCCTGCTGGGCACTTGTGCTGAGTCGGGAAAATGGTGCCAACCGGGCAGTAATGCCCAGCAAAGCAGGACAGTGGAGGTCTCTGGATGCCACCAGTGCCTGAATAGAAAGACTGATTGTGAATAATTATGTAATTTTAAGTTTGTAGTAGAATGCAAGAGAAAGTAGGCTGGTACCCCGCAGGCAGGCATAGCGTGCAGGGCACAGTTGGCACTGAGAGCGATCAGTCAGATCTGTGCGATTGCTCAGGGTTCCGGGTGGGCAAGCGTTTGCAGGGTCGTTGGGTCTTGCTAAGCCAGGTGGGCATACATATCTGAAATTAGGAGAACCTTTGGTGAGAACCTAAATATTCAAGTAGAACAAAAATATCGTCCTGGGACTTACCCTGGCATGCAGTCGACATCAGGAGACTTCAGGGCCACTTGTGTGCAAGCCTTGCCTGGATAGCATGGCCTGCAATCTGTCAGTGCATCCTGCCCTTTCAGGGGGTTAAATGTGCCTGGCTGACAGGGCAAAGGGTCACTTGTGCCCTTTGGACAGTAGAAGCCTGCTGGACACTTCAGACAGTCTTTAACACCTAGGGAATCCATAAAATCTCTAGTAAACAGTTTGTCCATCAAACAGATATGAACGTTAAGGTTTACAAACTTGTCTTACTCAAAGCGCCTTGGTGTGGGGTGAAAGTCCCTTGTGGACATACCATCTCTACCTCTGTACCTGCTGGACAGTATCTCCCACGGGCACAGAGCAAGCCTGGGCCTGCCGAGCCTTATTTACATGCAACAAATACAGAAGAAGGGTTCAGACGAGGTGCAGTTACAGAACAAAACCTAAAATTTCAAAGGAAAATTGGAAGAAAACCGTAGAAATCTAGGCCAGTCCGTCCACAGCGTAAATATGCATGGAGCCAAATTGAAGAAAAGGAAAAGTGACAGTTGAAACAGAAGTCACAGCATAGGCAGACACAACAGGGAGGTTTTCCATCCCCTCAGCAGCCTGACCCACATCATACACACTATTGCAGATAAGTTAAAGGAAACAGTTGAGGGCAGGAAATAAGAGCTCCTATAAATAAAGTACATGTGGGTTTGAAAGCAAGTCGTTCCAGTTGCAGTTGTGTCTACGATTCGGGCTTTTAAAAAAAGATTGGTTACATTAAGTATGGCACAATATTAGCTATGTATAGATGCTACCTGTAGGACAGTAACGGCCCTCTGCACACCTCTTGCAGGCTGCCCTACTTGTCTGACCCAATTGTCCTCCTGCGGTACCAGCCGGGCAAGGTGACCCATGTGGCACAGCAGTGCCTTCCTCGCAGTAATAACCTTGGGGGCACAGAAACTGAGAACTGGGCCGCCGAGAAGTGCCCTCCAAGCAGTAAAACCCTGGAGAGAATTTAATTCATTTCAGTAGAGAAATCACACTTTACATTTGATGTTATAGTTTTGATATCAGCACATGACAAAACGAAACCTAGAACTTCAATGATTTTAATCCAAGTCAGGTGTGGACCAATTAGAGATGAAATAATAAGAGGTTATTATAAGTAAAGGAGAACTGTTCAGGTCAATACAAAATCTGGACAATCAAGAGAATGTAGACTGGTCTGGTATGCAAAGCAAAGCGCTCACCTCTTTGGACAAGGGCTTGCAGTCCATCGTTGTTTGCACAAATGTGACCAGGCATTAGATGCCCTTATCATAAACACTGACGCCTTAAATATGAAGCTTTTCACTTAGATAAGCTAGAAACATCACTGAACATTAGTCAGGGGAACAAGAGAAGTATTTCAAGAGAACTTTTTGCCAACTGCTAAGCACTGAGTTTATGATTAGGTAGGTGAGATTGGAAATGCATGTATTCTGTGGATGGAGGGGTAAATTGATTTTGTGTGTGTGTGCGTGCGTGCATTATATAATATTGTACGAAAATATCTTAATTGTTTTTTTAACATTATCAGCTTATGTCACTCATTTTGCTAAGAACACTATTTCCAAAAGCACGCTTTAGGAGTTCTTGTATTCGTGTCATGTAGCCAGGTAGGATTGCAGTACTGAATGCATGCTAGCTCCACAGATCAAGCTAGCTATTAACCTAAAAAGGCCATGACTGAAGTTATAAATGAACAAACAAAAAGACACCAGAGGAGTTGGCTATTTGCTTGATATTTGGGGAAATTAATCCATTTGCTTGAGGAAACCATTGTATTTGAAACAATTGCCAAAGAAATGGCACAAACCACAAAAGCTACAATACCAAAGAAAAAAAAATCTCTAAGCTAAGTATAAGGCTGTTCAGTAGGGTGTATGGTCGCATAAGACTGTCAAAACACACAGACAGCGATGGGACGTGGACAGGATCAGATTGTCCAGCCGAAATGAGCAGTTCTTGTGGGATCCTCTTCATTTTAAAATATCTTCTCATTTTTGTGAGCAGTGCATTTCTCCTGACCTGAATCGCAATGTTAAAAGCCAGTCTGCGACACCGGCCATTTGTGACCGTTACTCTATTTGATCTGTTTGCCAAAGTAATCCCTTACCCCTGTGGTTCTATTAGTTATTGATGAATAACGGTTCCTGCTGCAATGCCTTTTGAGGGATCAAAGATCGGTTTAGACTTGAACCCTTGTCCTGAAATTTACAGATTGAAATTTCTTGAATTGTTTAATTATAGTATGCACTGTAAAGGGAGAACAATGCAAATTCCTTCCAATCATTCTCCAAGGTTTTAAGCATTTTAATCATTTTCACATGGGTTTGTTGGCAAACTGGAGATCTGGAGATGATCTACCCATCTTAGCTCACTCTCACTCAGTCTTTTGTTCTTACTGCTTTAGTACTAAATCATGACTACAATCACCTGTTGATTTAATCTCGTTGATACCCTGATAATCTCATTGCCCTTGTGTCAACTATTTTAAATTGCAAGAATGGATGCGTATAGCAAATTAAGTGAAGTTAATCAGACAACATGAAATCTTTGGTTCGTACAGTATTATTTGTTTTTACTTTTATGATTTGCATTCCATACCATCTCGCCTTTTCAAAATTGGGATTGTAGTCATGAAAAACAAATATCCTTTGCTGTAACTTGATCACACCTGACTTTGATCCAAGCCGTCTAAGAATGCATATTATGTGTCAGCATTTTATGGAATATCTTAAATCTACCTGCTGGGCAAACTGCACAGTCTTTCTCTCTCTGCAGACCCTCTTTAGGCCCATAGGTTCCAGCAGGGCATTGTATAGCAACACCTCCTGCACAATAATGTCCTAATAAAAAACAAAAACTCCATCACCAAACATTCATTCATTTGTACAGGTTCATACCTGCTTCATCCGGTTTTGGGTTCTAAAGGTGAGAACCAACCCTAAACAGGTCTCTAAAGCGTTACTGCTACTTGCACACACACCCGGTCTCATTCAAACTGGGACACTTTAGAGATGCCAGATGACCTAACACGTCTTTGGAATGCGGAAGTAAACCTGAGTGTCCAGGAAAAACATGACACGGACACAGGAGAACATGCAAAGTTTAAGCCAGGAGGCAATCTCTGGCGCTCTGAGGGTCGCTGCATTGTCTCACGTAAAGTATGAATAATAAAGGTATTTAAAAAGTAATCGAAACCCACCAAGAGGACACAGATCACAGCCAGGTCCTTCTCCATCTTTGTGCGTGCCAGGCGGACAGGGGACAGGCACATTGTACCTCTGACTTGGATGTAGCTCCATCCTGGTTAGGATTCCTACATCTCTACCAGCTATACAGCTTCCATTACAGCTTCTACACAAACTCTGACCCATCACATCTGTGTACCAGCCCAGCGGACACAGCAGCGGCTGAGACATCCCTCTGTAGGGACAATAACTGCCTACAGGGAGACAGATAGAGTAAATAAAACATTTCAGACAGAAAGACTGGGCGGGTTGACACCGGGTGAAAGTAAGCGATCAAATGCGCTGAAGTGATGAGATGTGCAGGTGTCTCTGTTGGGTTGAAGCCAGGTGAGAGTGATCGAATGGACCTAAATTAATTATAATGAACAGATCTTGCTGCTTTACCTGCAGGACAAAGCTCACACTGCGCACTGCAGAGAGTGGAGTAGTAGCCTTCAGGACATTCAATGCATTTGGTACGGTTCAGATTGGGTTCTTCTCCAGGTCCACACTGAAAAAGTGCACAATGGAAACACATTCAAACAGCTATTACCCATGGAAACTTATAGAGAATGGGAGAACCAGACACTAGCTTTGATAGAGCCGAATTAGTTACAGTATAGTCCCGTTTGTGTACAAAATGTCAACCCGTGGCCCTTGCAGAATAAAGTTAGGACGATATGAATCGCAAATAATTAAAAACTGTATTGTTTCGTGCATTTAGTTTGCCGTTCATTTTATGGCAGACAGTTTGAAACCAAGACACGTCATGTTTTGTCTGGTCAACTTCATTTAATTTGTTTATAAACGTCCATTCCTGCAATTTAGACCTACAACACGTACCTAAAAATGTTGGGATGGTAATGATGGCATGGATGGTCGCCATCTTAAAGGCAGCACGTGTTGCTTAAAAATGTCAATGTACTTTTTCTGTATTAATGCTGTCATCTCAGAACTGTAAATAGCATTTGCCAAGAGCTGACACTGACCACTGGCACACCCCCATACTGGGACAAAGATCATGACTTTTGGAATCTATATATAGTATAGAATACTGGTTTGTCTGGCTACACGTTTGCACTATGTGATGGTCTATCCCAGATGAATCTGAGCCCAGAAAATTCATCGCTGCTTCTGGATGTTGTTAATATAAGGCTTCTTTATAGCACACCTTTGTGAATGTAACTGGGTATTGTGGTGCTTTACTAACACTTGCCAAAGTAATCCTTTGCCAAGGTCCTTGGTCTTTATTGGTCTTGGTCTAAATTCCTCCAGATTTGTTGAATCATGTACCATAGAGGCCTAATTCCTTTCTGGGTGAAGTATGCATGCCCTCCCCATGTCTGTGTGGGTTTACTCTGGGTGCTCCAGTTTCCTCCCACAGTCCAAAGACATGTTAAGGTAATTGATTACTCTAAATTGGCATCGGCATGCGTGTGTGTTTGGGGCTTAACTAGTTCTAATATAACCTTGTGTGTGTCGCTGAAATGGCCACTGAAGACGATAGCGTTATGCAAACTAAATAAACAAAATGTACCGTAGCGTAACCATTAGTTCTTTGAGGAACTTTGGTTTTAAACATTGTATTCAATTTGAGAAAAAAAGCTCAACTAAAACATTTCCTGTCATGGTCTTTATAGTTTTGTCCAAAAATGTATTAAAAAAAAAAATATCAATATTCTACGTAATTTAAAACATGTATCAGGTTAATGTAAGAACATTTTTTGCCCTTCAATACACAAATGCAAAACATAAAAGTTAAATAGTGGAATTTCGGAATCTGAAGCTTCTGGAACATTAAATGATCTGTTTGCAATTTTTTGCCTCTCGTGTGTCTGAAATTGTTCACTCACACACTGACTGTGTAGAACACTGTAGAACACTGAAATGATTTCAGACACGCCCTCAGCTGCCACAGTCCCACTGATTAAACCATTTAAATCATTTTTTCACACATTTGTTGACAAATCTCCTGGATGCTGCTTTCATTTTGTGTTTATCTCATTCCTAAATTGCCCCATCCCACTTTTTGTTGGAATGTGTTGAAGACCTGAAATACAGGAATATGTGTTTATTAACTCAAATAAAGTTCATTATTGATTAAATATCTTGGGTTCATCCTGTCTAGAATTAAATTAAAGGCAAACTAAATGTAACCCACAGTATATTTTTTGTTGCATTTTCTTACTGTCCCATTCTTTTTTCCATCTGGGCTTGTAAGTAGAATTTGTGTAGTTGTATTCTTTAACACAACACTTAGCAACAACACGTACCCGCTTTTGGAATCCATCCACACAGGCATAACCGAAGGGACAACTGAGGCACTGTATATGCCCCTCCGGAGAGTGCTGTCCATTCTGACATGGTGTAAGAGTGCCCGTTGCTGTGTCACAGGAGAATCCAGCAGGGCAAAGGCGGCAATCTACACCATCCTCTGTACTAATCAATCCTGGGGCACATGACTGTAACAGGCAAGTAGGATTTCAAAACAGATATTTAAGCTACTGTTGATACAGATACATACATCTTTTTGTGTACACAAAAACACAACACATACAGTTGGAGCCAAATGTCTGAGAGAACTAGTGAAAATACTTGGTTGGGACTTTGTAGAGAAGGATTCATACGAAAAAATGCTTAAAAAGAATGCTGGCTGCCATGCTTTTTAGTTCATCTTAGTACATCCCAATGGGGTCTTGGAATGCAGTCCAGGTCAGTCTGAGTGCATGTTTCCAATACAGCAAAAAAAAAAAAATTCTTGACCTTTTTAAACTGTTGCTTTGATTTGTACCACCACCCCCACAACCCAGACACATACAAAGACAAAATTTGGTTAAATCTGAGAAAACAGCTGATGTGAAACATTTTCACTAGTGATCTCAACTAAAATGTCTTACAATATTACTCATATTCTACATCATTTAAAACTTAACTCAACTAAAAATGTCTTTTTTTGTAAGAACACTTAAGTACACCAAAATATTTTCAATCATATATTATGAGAAACAAACTACTGTAAACATATTGGAATACGAACACTTCTTTATTCTACCAGTTCAGTTGAAATATGCCCCCAAATTTGAACAATGTCCATTCAATATTTTCCGCTTAATCCAAACAGGGTCCCGGGCCAGCCAGGGCAGGATTAACCATAGATGAGGCCTTAATTCATCGTAGGGCACACACACAGTTACACGCCAAGGGCCGCTTTAGAGACACCAATTAACCTAACTCACGTCTTTAGACTCAGAGAACCCAAAGTAAACCCACTAAGACATGGGAAGGACCAGGGTCGCTCCTCCCTGAGATTGAAGCCAGGACCTTCTTGCTGTGAGGCAGCGGTGCTACCCACCGATGTACCTTGCTGCCCAATTTAAACTATAATTTGGAAAACAACTGAAATTGTCCATTCATTCACTTACATTACAACTTACACTTACAACTAACAATATGTAGACAGTTCCATGTAGAACACTTTCATTCACATCCATTCACACGATTTCAGACACACCTTCAGTGTCGCTGCTGCAGTCCCAAGGAAAAGACGCACTGAAAACACGTTTTTTGAGTTTGAAGTTGTTTGTGGTTGACATACGTTACCCTAATTTAATCATGGCTGCTAAGAGAGGTTGGGGTCAGATCCATTTAGTCCTTTTAGAAGAAATCTCAGCTCATCTTGTAATAATTACAGTGCTGTTGATTTTCATTAATACAATTTTTTTTGGATTCATTTTGTATTTTTTTGTTTATTGTTTGATGTTGATGGGGTTTTTTGTTGTAGTTTGTTGTTGTTGTGGGCACAGTGGAGCAGTGGTTGGCAGTTAGTGTATGTAATACATGTATTGTGTGTAGTTAGTAACTGCAAACCATGGACCTGGGTTTAAGTAGTGACAAGATTTTGGCCATGCCATTGTTTCTTGCTTGGAGGCTTTTCCTTTCCACTGCTGCATAGTTTTGCTCAGTTTGGGTTTTGCATGTTCCTAATGCATTTAGTCCTATTTTTACTGGCACAGTAACCATTACTCCTGTCAAGCCCTTTAATAGATTGGTGTTCTGATCAGGGCATGTTTATACTGGTTCCCAGAGCCTAACACAAAGCATAGTTAAATTGTGAATGACAAGGCCAAGTGCCCTTTCACATTCACAATTTTTGTATACGTCTTATCATCTCTTTTTACCATATAGATGCATCTTGTAGTTCTACAGTTACAGACTGTATACAATCTTTTTCTCGACACACTTTGTTATTTAATGATCAGGACCAGCCCCGATCAGGTACTATTTGGATCATGCCCAGTACTGTATTGGTACTGATATGGTGGTGATGTGCTGGCATGAGTGGATCAGATGCAGTAGTGCTGCTGGAGTTTTAAACACAATTGTCACTGTTGGACTGATAGTACACAAAAAAATGTCCAGCCTCCTAAATTCCCTTAGGCAGCATTCTGTGAGCATTGATGAAGGATTAGAAAACTGTGCAGCAATGGCTTTGGCATTTACAGGGTGGAGCAGTATGGTAGAGTGGTCACTGGTTACATATGTATACTACTCAAATTATTAAAATATCCCCTATTGTTGTGAGCAGTGTATACAAAACATGGATTATTGTATAAATAAACACAGAGAGATATAGAGAGCAGGGACTAGAATCTATATCAATAATACCTGGCAATCTTGAATGCTTCTTTTCCCAGGATGAAGATTATGGGTGCCTGGTGGGCATTTTCTTGGTGCAGAGACATTTCCCAAACAGCTAACAGAAGACAAAATCAAATGTTTAAAAGCAGCTAAGTACAAATAACCATAAATAGGGGTGGTGCAGCGATATGAGACACTTGCCCTCCACCACAGGGACATGGATTCGGGTTCCCTGCTGAGTAAAGCACCAGCTGCAAGCACATTGTTCTATGTCTAAGGGAGGGGCACTGCTCATCTCGCTGCACTTCAATGGACTTGTGTCCTATCCAGGGTAAGCCCCTGGAAGCTTCATCAGGTAAAAGCGGAGATGTAATGAAATAAATACCAACCCCTGGCCTGTACTTACTACTGTCCTGCCGGGCATTCTAAGCAGATCCCGGAAGAAAAGAAGGATCCCTTGGGGCATAGCGTGACTTCAGTTAGGTTGCTTATACGCTGGCTTATGCAGTTGCAACTCCCAGCTTTTGCGTCTGCTTCTGTTCCATACAAATCAGTATTATACTCTGTGGACACGTGTACTAAACAACATGAAAATGTATTAATCTCCAAGCGCCTACCTGATGCGAGGATGTCCTGTGTCATCAGGTGTTCACCACAAGCATTGCAGAAAAGAAGGAGGACTAGCCATTGGTACATTGCAAATATCATCCAAAGTATCCCCTGACCAGTTTTCTTGACTGGGTGTTCTCTGCCACACAAGCACACGGACCCACTGGGTTTATCAGAAAACCGAGGCCTCAATAATTGAAAGTGAAATAGAAACCATGCAACTTGATGCCCACAGCAGCCATTCAGCCACTCGTTGGGCTTGGAGGTGGCCATCTAGAATGACTGCCCTTTGGAATCTCGCAGGATGGATGCTTTAGGAGCTCTCTCTTAATTCCTTAATGTAACCCGATTTCTATACTGTTTGTGCGGTCTAATGTTCAACATTGTAATGAAATGTGGGAGAAAAGGAAAGGGTTGCAAAACAACTGCGGGTACGAGAAAGAATGATTTGACATGATCCACTACAATGCATGAAAGAAATACGAATAGAAAGAGAGTGGGAACATTTTTCTTGCGGTAATGTATAGGCAGGATGTTTCCTGTTTGTCTCTCAACCACAAACAGATGGCACTGTATGTTATTGAGGGTGCAACTTGGCTCGTCTGCACTTGTGCACACTGCAGCAACCCACGTTTCCAATGCAATGACCATATACTCGATTTGTGGGCTGAATTTGATTTTTATTCACTTTTTTTTTAGTTTGTTTCAACCTGGTTTTGGTGGATTGTTCAATTTGACATCACTGTACAGTACAGAATTCTTAGGCTGCCATTAGATTAGATATTCTGTTGTTTTAGTAACGGTGCAATGACCATACGTAATTATTGTTTAGTATTTTTATTATAATTCATTTAGACAATACAGGAAATGTTTTTATAGGCAAAAGTGGCAAGTATTTAGTTGACCTTTTTACAGTCCAAAGAAGCTTGATCAGGAATGCTTTTTTAAAGGGTAACCGCCAGAAAGGGGAGAAATAGGGTGAAAAAGGCTAAGATATGCTAAACCTTTTAAAGATAAGAATGAAGATCAGTGGAAGAGAGGATTTTGGATGGACGAATCAAAGTTTTAAAATTTGGGATCCAATAATGAACAATGTTTTATATGATCATTATGCCATTGCTAAAGCAACAAATCCAATAGTGACCTAAAGGCATATGCACAATACTATAGCTGTAAACTAATTTCTGCAAAGTTTTTTGTTTACTCATGACTACAGCGCACCGTCATTAAACATGTCAACTGATGGTTTATTTCTACAGGCTACATTTAATCTGTATTGTTGAGGCGATTGTATAAATGGATACAAACATAAATACTTACCAACACTCAGTGGGGGGTTAAAAGCCTAAAAAGCCAAAGCCTTTCTCTTCAAGTACCCCCATAAATGATGAATAGAATTTAGGTCTAATGACTGTGAATGTCCACTTGCTTTTCTTTGGTCTTCAGGTCATTGCTGCAATGCTGTGTGTGTTCTTGGGCCATTGTCCTGCTACTTTATGGATCTTCGTGTAGACCTAACTTTGGAGAACACAGGGAACAGATGTAAGCATGTTCTGAGTGGAATTCCAGTCTATATCAGGGCTGGCTAGGGGTTACTGTTGCAGAATTCAGTGCCAGGATTCACAGTGTCACAAAATTCAGCGCGGTCGCGGCACTGCTCCCGAGATCACTGTGAAGTTTGCAGGCCTTAACTTTGTCCATGTGGGTTTCCTCCAGGTACTCCAGTATCCTGTCACATTATGAAAATATTATTATTTGGTTATTTGGTCTCTCTAAAATGACTGTAGTGTGTTTTTTAATTTTTGTTATAACTGTGCTTCAGTCTCAGATAGCCACGATGCTGCTGTGTCACTAAAACGTACAGTGCATCTGGAAAGTATTCACAGCGCTTCACTTTTTCCACATTTTGTTACGTTACAGCATTATTCCAAATTATATTAAATTAATC
>JAUZSV010377091.1:0-11263 GCA_034780495.1 Parotocinclus cesarpintoi | reverse complement strand
TTTCTGCTCAACTCTGATCTGGGCCTTATTGCCTCTTTGGAGGAAGCTATGTTAGGTGGAAAAATGATCCAGAAGAGGCTAAAAAAAGTGTATGTGATATTGATAGATATGGAGCCGATGCTTCAGATACCTACCTCAAAACTCCAGTGCAAAATCTGATACCAAATATGGCTGATTATTGGAAATAAAAGCGTATACACTTCACAATCTCTGTCCTTGAATTTAATCCCGAGCAGCCAGGAGAAACAGAGAGAAAACTTTCTTGCCATTAGCGCAGATGATGGCACAGATCCAGGAGATAAATCAGTGCCAGAAGATCCTGCAAACACAAGTCGGATCTGAGCAGCTGCTCTGTATGTTTCAGCCCGAAGAGCTTGGAGAAAATACTGCACACTTAGGCACAGAAACCCTCTGTCTGCAGCCCTACGTTGCTCTAAAGGCAGATTATCATGCAGCAAGGGCTCCTTCCTGTTGGGATCTGCCCAGGCTGACTCTCACTCGCCTCCCTTGTTAAAAATAAATTTGGAGACAGGAAGTGGAGCATTTGAGCGGCCTGCAAACGACCTTGAGAGGATGGAGATAAATTAAATGAAGGGGAGGGCGGTGAAAGAGAGCAGACTTGTTTTTGCTGATCATGCAAATGCAGTTGGAGTTTTCCTGCTTTTAAGACTTTTTTTCAAGCTTAGATCTGTTCCATTCTCTTTTGCTCTCTGCCAAACTTCCACTTGTTTACCAACAAAGAAAATTGTTTACCCCAAATGCTGGTGCCATCCAATGAACTGCAACTACAACTTAAGAAAAATGCACACGTTTTCCAAAATGTACACCCCAGAATACTTACTCCCACACACACCAGCTTTAATATGGATGTGTTGCATCATTGCTGCTAGAAGAGCCTCAACTCCTCTAATGCCACTAGAGTCTGGAGCATGGCTGTGAACCCAAATATTAGTAAGGTCAACATTCATGCTGGATGATAAACCTTAGCTCAGTATTCTAATTCATTCCAGTTATAGATGAGGTTGAGTTCGGGGCTTTTTTCAGTCAAGTTCTTCTCTGCCAACATCTTTACACCATTGTCAAAGTCTTTGGAAGCTATAATTGTATCCGTATCCTGGCGCACTCAGATTTCTTGTCGCTAGAACTGCAAGGTGCAGCAAAATCATCAAGAAAAGCGCCCTTGGCCTGCTGTGTGCATAACAAGCCCAGATCCATTCTAAGAAGCAATGGAGATTCAGGAGCCATATAAGGTGCTACACAAGTGCCAACCAAGGAGTAATTGGACTTAATGGTACCAGTAAGAATTGGGAAGGTGGTCTTCTCATGCCAAAGCAAGATTCATGTATTTAATGGTGAACTGATGCCAGAGGATGTGTTGCTACCACAGGAGCAAACTTGTGACAAGACTTATGTACGACTCAAGTTTCCAATTTGATGACTTGCGAATCAACTTGACAAAATCAAAAAATACTTGCAGCTGGACTATTTTACAGGTAGTGACTTAGACTTCAGCTTTAGACGCAAATCCTCCAATTTTTAAACATAATAATTTGTTTCCAAGATGACACTGTACATTACATTACATTGATTACATTGAATAACATTGTATGACATAACTTAGCCTTTTGTATTGCTTGCATGGTGCTGTATCGCTGTAACACTGGGGAGCTGAGCTGCTCTGCTTTGTTTATCTGTAACCTAGCAACATGGGGCATTCTGCAACCATGCACAAGAAACTTTGGGCAGTGGCACTGTTGAGATTGGCGTAAGCTAGAGACTTTTCAGCTATAAAGATTATGCTGGAGTGAATAAAAAGCTGTAACATGCTAACCACTTGAGGTTGAAGATCACCGATAGAGATGCAACAACATCAAACACAGAACGGTACATCTGTGCTTATATAGTTTAAGCTCCTATCTAGTTAAGTATTAGCTAGCTGGTTAATGTAGTAATCTAATGATGAACACTAGCCAATGTAAATGATGTTTTCTCCCAACGTACTATTATTATTTTTCCAGCTGCTCTTGTCAAAAATTGCCTCAGCAGCTATGATACATTCTGGCTATGAACTCTTACTTTGATAGATCCTTTGATAGTTTAGTTTGGCTGATAGCACACTAAAACAACTCCATTTAACATTTGGTGACTTTAATAAGACTTACATAAGTTTAGGACTTCAGACTTGTCCATCTTGGCTTGGGATTTGCTTGTATTTACTAAGGACCTGACTTGGGATTTAAGTTTTAAGACTTGAGACTTACTTGTTGCTTGCAGCTTAGTGAATTGTTGAATTAGTGAATTGTCTCTGACTGCTACTCCTCTATAGTCCACTGACAATAGTTTATACCATTTACAGAGTGAGAAAGACACAGGACAACCTTTTATTTCAGAAAAAAGGGGGAAATGACATATCTGAATATCCCAGCAAGTAATGAATGAGGGGATCTTTTATCTTCCGTTTGGCATGTTGGAATAGCAGTCCAATACTGTGCTTAATGTGCTCTAAGCCCTTAAATTTGCTTGGATATTCCCTTGCAGTCTTAGAGCACTGACATGAAAGTGCCAGCCAAGCTACAACTGAGCTTAATGGTACCAATGTACTAGAGATCTTTGGGAAGGTAGTCTTTCCCAATCATTAACCAAACCCAGACTCATCAGAGACCAGTGCCTATAGACATCCACTGATACTCCAGCACTCACCGGGCATCACGCCAATACATGGGACATCTCTTGAACAAATGGGTACAAATAAGCTCTGATGAGCCACTTGCAAAGACACTTGTCAGCCAGGAAGTCTCATATGTCTTCAAACTGCCAATGAAAAACAAAAGCCCCATGTAGTTAATGAAATCCCTTCATCCTCCTCCTCCTCCTCCACCTCTTCCACTGTATGGTTCACATGCTCTCTGGCTTGGTTCCAACATGCTGTTATTTCCCCATGGCCTGAGAGTAAATACACTGCCATCTGCTTTACACAGAGCAGAGCTATGAACCCGAACCAGAGCCAGATGTTCCAGCAGGAAGTGGTGTTGGTGCAAGCACTTGGGCTTGAGAGCAAGAATTAACACTTGGTCCCAGGGATCTGCTGAGTAAGCTCAGGAGGAAGGATGGAGCCAAGGAACAAGCACTGAGACCTGGATGAGGCTTATCTATCTCTGTACAGGATCTTTTGAGTATTATTAATACTTAAAAACATGTATAACATTCCTCTAGGTATAGCAGAGAGGTAAGACTTGGAAAAAGGACAAGATCTGTGTTACTCAGTGTTGTTTTGGACATGGGTGCCTACTAAGATTAGCCAGAATAATTTCCGAATTGTATGGTTTGAATTTGCGCTGATGATAAGACACAGTTTGGAAATCCCCACCATGCCAGATAACAGGTTCTCACCAAATGCATTGCTGCCATGGTCATGTCCATCCACCCCCTCTATCAATCCAGGATTATTAAACCCATATGAGCTCTTGTATGGCTGGATTTGCTAATATATGTGATTGAAGTCATCAGTTACAGATCCAAACCTGAGTTCCATAGCTGCTACAAATGTGGATTCTTTAAAGAGATCCCAGTAGGGTAGAGGGCAATTCAGTGGCCTATGCAATAGCCTGGGCACCCCTGGTCAAATGGCATGGTAAGTTGTTCAGTGGACACTGTATTCATATTTTATGGCAAAACATATGGGAAATTAAATGTGTGCAGTGTGTTAATTAAATGTGTGTTAATTATAAAAACCTTTCCAACTTATTAAAAAGTGCAAAGTAGCATAATGTAAGGTTAATAAAATATTGTCTCCATAGATTAAAAAACATATCTATAAATTACAGGGCTTCTCGTATTCATATATCACTTAGATTGCTGAGTTTAGTGTGCACCTGAGATGGCTGAAAATGAAATCAGACTGAGGTAATAAAAGACGCTAGTTTATTTAGGAATTAATTACACCTTTTCATCATGGACTAAAGCATAAGTGTAGTTTCATTACTGAAAATGAAACATTGTTTAATTAGAATTCATTAGAGCTGTCAAAGTTAACAATATGTTAATAACACAGTAATGTTTTAATGCCAAGGTTTTTTTTAAATCACCACGTTTGCTGCTTGATCCTGGAATAGACCTGTAGTTACGGGCGGTGTCCAAAATGTCTCCACATTTACTATTTCCTACATTGTAAACTGCTCATAAAAATGAGGGGCTATTTCAAAATGAATACGAAAAGGATCCCACAAGAACTGCTGGACAATCTGATCCTGCCCATGCTCCATCACTGTTAGTATGTTTTGACACTCCGGGGTGACCATACACCCTACTGAACAGTCAATGTGGGGCACTCTCGTCCAGTTTAACATGCTTATGTTCACCCCATTAATATGTTACTGACTACTCAATCATGATAATTGGGTCGGCATCTTATGTGTCTAATCAAACAAGTTTTTTTTGACTTTTCATTTGCTTTTCCGATGATTTTGTTTAATGAAATAAAACAAAATGCTTCTTCTCACCCCAGATCAGGGTGCCCACATCTTACAATAATAAAGAATTCCAGTTAAATACTATATTATCTGGTCTTTCTACATGCAGCCTGTTTGGATTACCTTCAGATATTTCCTACAGTGCAATAAATCCTGTCACCTCTGGAGAATAAGCGGTATTTGGCACTCCAAAAATAATAAACCATCCCTTGTATGTGAAAGCCCTTGGCACGGCCTCCATTATCAATCCTCATGGTTAGAGCTGTATTACAGATGATGATGGGTTATAATACACTAATAAGGTTGGATTAGAGCAATGTTGAGCATCGTGACACCCACTGCGTATCTGTTTTAAATCCGTTGTGTAGTCAAGAGAGGGATACTAATTACATAAAATAAATAAAAATAAAATAACATAAAAATAAAATAAAATAACAGAGGGTATAACACGTTACACCATTAATCAAGCCTCAGTGTGAGTAGTGATTTATGTTCAGATGAGATACAGTACTACTTAATGAAATGGAAAGACCACAAAAAAAACATCATTTCAACATTTCAGTAAAGCACTTGTTACACATGCACGCAGTTTACTTTTGTCTGCAAAATGTGTCTGTTATTGGGTAATAATGTCACGTGGACATTCAATATGGACGTAGTATAACAACCATATTGTGCAAATGGTGCAAAATTTTTGTACATAAACATTTTTCCATGACCAGTGCCCTGTAACTGACAGACGTGTGGCCTGAAGGTCTAAAAGTCAGACAGGATATGATGAGCTGTGCTCGGAAATCCTGCTCATGATTGTCTAACGTTTCATATTCCTGGGATTTTAGAGGCATCACCATGTGGATGAGAATTATATTAGGAATCGTGGTAAAGTATTACACGTTTGACGAGGAAGATCATGAGTTGGCAGGAAATGGTGGTTATTTCCAGCATGTTCTCAGCTCCCCCTGTAGGACGCATCCGCAAAATGCGTGACTCTTAAGCAGGGACAGATTCTGTAACTTCGAGATGAGTTTTCGTTGCACGAAACAACAGTTCTCAAAGATCAAACTCAGGGGAGAGTTAATATTGTGGATATGGGCCCTGTGATAAAATGTGAATTCCCAGAGTATTGTTTGATAGGCTTCTACCCCCTCCCCAGCAACCTTGGACAGAATAAGCATGATCAAATCTGGTTACTTCACTATTGGCCAAATAATTGGGAGTAAAAGTCAAAGTTGGATTTGTAAATTGTAAAGTAGTGTATGCTACTGTATAGAACTCAAGTCCGGTCTTGGTCTCATATTGGTCGCCACCTCATTTGAACTCGGTCTTGTCTTGGTCTTGGTAAGGTAGACTCAAATATTGTTATCCAATGTCCAATGTGTTTGCCGAGTCCAGTGTGTCTATCTGAGGTAACGGCAATCATAAAATGAACTAATTTCTTCTGTTATTGGATATTAACAGTCCATTTATACTGAATAAATCAGTCTGCAATCAGATTGGCTAATCGGGAAAAACAAATTACCATTCTGCTCGTTCAGTGTGCAGGCAAAGAACACAACCCAGCATAAAACTAGATGTCTGGGCATCCCACCTTCAAGTGGGCCTAGACCCATACATGGCCCATATATAGATAACAGAGGAGCTAGACAGATTGCTACATGTTCACTGGTGGCACGGTGGCAAATATAGTTGACACAGCCATCTCACAGAATCCTTGTTCAACCCTGACCTCGGACTCTGTGGGGAGTTTGAATATCTGCCCTGTTTACTCCAGGTACTCTGGTTTCCTTCCAGATCTTCAAAACAAGCATTAGGTTAAAGGGTTACTCTAAATTGACCCTATAAATGTGACTGAATAGTATTGACAAAAATCTGGTCCTGTCACAAATAGCCATTCATGCCAAGAGCAACGCTAAGACAATTAAAGCCCAAGCCCTACATGGTCAACCATTAGAAGAGATCATAATATGATCTGATTTACTTTTAGGTACAACAAAGCTTCCAGTGGACCTACTGTATGTTATTTCCTAAATGGACCATTAGTAGACCAGATGTTTGGGTTGTGGACCATAACACTTTACCTATTTTTGGCCTTAAATTGACTACTACATCATCCATCAATAGAAGGGAGAGTCACAGGACTAGATTTTTAAGTGGTGGACCATTGTCGATTGACTTTTGCATGGTCTATCAGTCAGACCAATGTAGGACCACCTATTAGTGGATGTAAACAAATGACTACATGGTCCAGCTCATAGGTTCAGATATTTGGGTGGTAGACCATTATCAGGTACCCCTACATTTCAGTTGACCTAGATAGAGCTCCACATGGACAATTCAAGCAACTGGGCATCTGTTCACAACATCTTCAGAGCTTCAGTTTTGAAGGTGGTGCCTTAGAGCTCTTATATATGTAAGAGCATTTCCATCAATCAACCAAACATCCAGGAAAAAAACTATTAGGACCTTTTGTTTCCAAACCACAAAAAACAATAGCAGTATTGCAGACGTTGTGAAACAGCTGAAACTCATTTTGTGGTTTTCCCACCTGTATTCCCCTAATCTTGCTTGTTATTTCCATTTTGGCTTAGTAGTACAAATTCATGAGCAATTGTGAAAAACCCAAATGTCCGATGTTAACCAACAGGCAGTGTTTGTACAGCCCAATTAGGTTACATGTTTATACCATCCCCTTATGCATCGCTGTTATGTTCACACTGTGTCCAGTGTGTATCGCTGTGGCTGTAGGTCACTTTTTTAGTTTCAACAATAATTAAATTAAGAACAAACATAAAAGGGACTACAAAGAAAATCAGTTTATTATGTTTAACAATGACAAAAATATCCACATCCAATTTACGCACCAATAAAATATCTGCAAGATGATACAAAAGATAAATAACAAAGTGTGCGTTTAAAAAGATAAAAAAAATCCTGAATCAAGGTCAGTTCTGTGGAATGTAGCAATTTCACATTTCTCTACTGATCCAGGCTCAGACTTCCAATCCATCTCCTATGTTCTCCTAATAACTGGAGAAGCATGATTGTAGTCTGGCTATACAGCCTCACAACAACGTAACAAGAACACACGCAAACTGCTCATACGAACAAACTTGTGCTCTAACAGCAGTCTGCTCTTGTTTTCCAGCCTCTGGTTCAGCAGTCAGTGGAGGAGTGCATTTAGTACAAGGCTTGCACATCAGGTGAATCAGCTCTGATCCTGAATGACCCGCTGAATGAGAGTGCTAGAGAAATGGGACCGCTGAGAGGTCAGAGGGCACTTCAAGAAATCCGTCCAGAGTGCTGATGCTAGGGGTGAGTTTGCTCGTCACTGGCCTCGACACCTTCTTCCTCTTCACCTTCGCCATCAAAGGTCTGAGCTCAGCCAGAGGAGACTGAGGGTGAAATTAAGAAAAATGAATGCTCTCTCATAGATCCAACAATCCACTACGAGAACTTACTGTTCACGTTTTGAGAGAACTGTATAACCCAGAGCTCTTATCATAATACAGTCAACTTTTTTTGTTATTAAGGCTGTGTGTGGATTTAAAGTTTTGAATAATCAGTGAATATCATAAAGTTCAAAGATAGACTGTAGTATAAATAAATAATATACTGCTCATAAAAATAGAAATATCCCCTAATGTGTATATGATGTGTATAAATATGTCTTATCATAGCAGAAGTAACCTAATAATAATAATAATAATAATAATAATAATAAATGCTTGCTATAAGGATACAGGCTGGATGAATTTGGTCCTTCCTCCCAGTCCATCATATCCGTGTCTTACCTAAAACAAGCAAAAATATAAACAAAGAATTAGGACAGAATGTTTTTGAACATTTATCACAGGGCTCTTATGTAACTCTGGTGCCAAAGATTTCAGCTTCTGGGAGAGTGTGTACCATGTGTACCATGTCTTGCTATAGAAAAAAAAAATGTCCCCTGGCAAAAAACCTGGCAAAATTAAAACCTGTTTAGTCAGTCCTCACTTTTATTTGAAAACCCAAAAGGTGCATCATCAATTAGCTTATTTAATCATTACATCAATTGAACGTCCTTACAATGATAGTAAGACAAACGTGTGTGTGTGTGTCTGTCTGTCTGTCTGTCTATATATCTTACAGCTCCAGGTTTGGTGTGAGGGTCGAGCATGCTGCCCAAGGCCTTCTTCCTGAAGAGCAGAGAGTTCTTGAACATGGGCTCCACAGAAACGCCATCCTCTTTGTTATGCGAGAGCTGGAAGCGCAGACGTACACATTGGTCAGTACAACATCACTATTTGTGACCGTTTAAACGTTTACAATACAATTAACACCTACCTTACGTCCAAACGTATTTTCAGTGTGTTTGGATGAAGACCTGCAAAATACAAAATGGTAATGAAATACAACTGCAGCATGTGATCCGAAATGTATTTTGTAGGAGCAGAAATCATAACACTCACGCCCCCAGATCCAGGCGCATCTTCTTGGAAGGATCAACGGAGGACTTCTTTTCCACGATCTCAGGTGTGCTGATGTCGAAGGTCATGTTGAGGTCGATGTCTTGGTTGTCTGTGGGCTGGTGCAGGCGAGGCAACTTCAGGTCTACGGGAGCAGGGCTGAGGCATCACCACAACGCAGGCAGGTTAGTCTTTCATGTGTTAGGTGTTTTATGTTGTTCTCTGTAGAGCTCAATGAGTAAACGAGTAAAGACTAATCTTGAATCGCTAAACCTCTCAAAGACGAGTCGGTTGATGACCTCGTTGGTGCGGGTGGGGGTGCTCAGGGTCTTTTGCAAGATCTCCACCTTCTTCTTCAGGCTCTGTGCAAACATCAGATACGAGTTCATCAGTAGTGCTGTATGAATATTGTGAATATTATAATATGAACACACAGAGTAATTTGCATCTTTTGAGTCACAAACAGCAACACAAGCTTGTTAGTTAAAGAGGACTGTCAAAACTTTTACACTACGTAGTGTTAGTGTAGTGAGAAAGGCACCAGCTCTCACTGTGATCTCTTTATCTGCATTAGTGAGGTCGTTCTGAAGAGCTTTCATGTCTTCCTTCGTTCTGTTCATCTCCAGGGTGGATTTCTGCAACTACACACGCACAGGGACACGCACGCGAGCTTTAAGGATGTTGATACCCTGCGCTACACGGACACCTTCTGGAAAAGAAACACTCCTACAACGGCTGATTCAATTTATGTTTGCTGAGCACAAAAACAGTTTAACTCATTAAATATTTTATGTATTACTTGAGCCGATTTATGGTGATTATTAATAACCATACTGTAAGTGTAACAGCATTTATATTTGATTCATTTAAGACCATAGTATAAGCATACATTAGTCTCTATAAGTCTATCGCTTCCATATATTAAATCACATGTTCCATATACTTGCAATTTCAGAAATGGGAAAAACTATCGGTACAGAGGTGTGCACTATTGACAAAAACATTACATCTTCTTGAATATATTCCTGGATAATCCTGATCCATTCTGCTTCTGTCCGTCCAGTGAGGTAAAAGTGTGGCATACAGAAATGGCTAGTAGTCAACAATCACTCACCAAGAGGTACACTAGCCAAAAGTAGCCTCTGAGAGCCATTTTATAGGGCAGTGGGGGAAGCACTTTTACACCCTCTTGTGGCTAGACTCAATGTCTAATCAGACCACACCTGTATTCATTGACATATCTGTATGCCAGGTTTTGCAGCAAACTGACATTTCTATCTGGGTGTATTATTGTTGTCAATGAGTATACATACAGTACTGTGCAAAAGTCTTAGGCCACTATAAGATTACATCTAGCACTGTTTCAGCATGGTATATTGACCACATATAACTATTCTTCAGCCTCTTGTTTTTAGACTACAACCTAAAGACATTTTATATGCAATATTAAAAAACAGACACAGCCAAGTTTCTATAGGCTACAGTGGCAAATAGGGGATGTTTTATTATGGGATATTTTATTTTGAGCTATCCCTCCATTTTTGTGAGCAGTGTATTTAGTGTTACACTTAGGCAGCTTCATTGGAATGCCACGTTCAGCCTTCTTTAGTCTAAAAAAGCTTGATCAAGAATGGTCTTTTGGGAAGGGTGGCAGACTTTTTCAGAAAGGGAACCGGCTAAGATGTTCTACCTCTCACAATGATTAGAATGAAGCTCATGAAAGATGGTGCAGATGATGGTGATCGTATGTTATGTATGGTCCTTATAAGATGGCTAACACAACAAATCTAATGGTGGCCTAAGACTTTTGCTCTGTACTGTATATTCAGCACTAAATAGCACCATCAAGATATGGCATTACTTGATTGTTTATCGAATCGTATTTACCTCATGTACTCCAAATGATGAGAGTTTATTTATTACACTTAAATAGCTTAAGTATGTTACTGTTCTATATATCAGGTCTCCGTGCTCACTCTTTTACAGCAGCAAAGTGGACTGCCGAGTGACACAGAAGATTATATTATTAACAGTAACAACAACTAGAGGATCTCAAATTCATTCCTTGCCTCTGAATACTGGTAGTTTATATTGTGGTGTGTTTGCATTGTGTTGCCAAAACCCATACCAGTAGGTGATCTGGTTACTCCGCATTACCCTCCACTGTGAGTGAGATGCCCAATTCCCGGTGATGAACTAAAACCCTGCCCAGAAACTATTCCTGCCCAGTGCCGGTGATAAAGTGGCTACTAAGGATGAATGAATGTTTATTTCTTATTATATAATAATATCTCAAATGTGCATGTTAGTCATTACTATATTCATTGTGATCTGTAGTTATACTTGTAA